>PITA01004938.1:56077-89245 GCA_004023965.1 Spilogale gracilis | reverse complement strand
TCTTGGTGAGGGCCCCGCATTTTTCTCCAGCTACTTCTCACGTGCCAGCTCCCTCTCCCCAAAGTGTAACCCATCTGTCAGCATCCCTTTAGAAGTGTAGAGTCCAGACCTGAGCCAGGTAATGAAGTCTGGAGGAGACACAGGAAAAATGGAGACATTTGGGGAGGAGAGAAGATAGACAAAGATCCAAGAGAGAAAGACCTGTGGAGTTTCTTTTATACAGGTCATCTGACATTAGACTGAGAACTCCTCTATTTCTTCTATCTTCCTCTCACCAAACATTTTAACTGGCAGCCCCTCCCCCCCCCCAGGATTCCTGTTGTCCAAAGAAACCTAGAGAGTTGATGCCAGTGAGTGCTAGACTGAGGACACAGGACAGAGGCCTGGCAGGCTGGGGACACACCCCTCCCCCCCAGCAGGGAACAGCTGACACTATTTCTGGCTCCCTTTCCCCCACCCCACCCCCCATCTCAGCAGGGAGGCCAGGCCAGGGCAGGAACCCAGGGTTGGGGGAGAAGGCACCAACAAGGACACCTTGGATTCTCTGAAGTTGAATGTTCTAGTGAAAACAAAGCCTGCCTGGGCCAGATGTATGAAACTCTGAGGTAAAGAAGTGCCCTGGTCAGTGGGGGACTAAAGAGAATAGGCCATCCACCCCCAGTGGCAGCAGGTGGCTCAGGTGAGCATCCCCACTCCGCTGTTTGGATCTGGCGATTTCTGACCACGGGGCTGAGACTCAGTGACAGCTTTGCTCAGGCACTCACCCAGCATCTCCAGCCCGTTTCAGCAGGGGATGGCATTTTGGTCAAGGCAGTGTCTGATTAGTTGGAGAAACCAACATGTCACGGCGCCCTGGGCATATTAAATAATATTTACAAGGGGATGACTTGGGGAAAGTAATTATCGATGGTGAGAGGCAGTCCACGGCGGGGATCTTTGCTGCTCAAGCGGTGAGAAATTAGAGGGATGGGCTCTGATCAGCTAGGGTTGTTGTGGGGATAGTGGGAGTGGTTGGAGACTTGCTACCTCTGCTGATTCTGTTAATAGGATAAAGCAGCCTTGCAAATAAGAGCCAGACCTCAGGAGGCCTGCATTTGAGGGGATTTGGAAATCAGGCCAGGTCCTGCCAATAGCTTCACTTTTAGATGTGTTAGAACTGGAAGGAGCTTACAGATCAGCAAGGCCACGGGCTCTCCGTTTGCAAGGTTTCTGCCTTCCAGAAATACTGCAAGTATTAAGTAGTAATTAATTTGTTTTCACATTTTTTATTCATTAAAGACACATAGCGGATAGCTGGGACAGGCAGAAGATGGGGTCGATGTCACTCCAGTCCCAAACAAGAGACCTATTGGTTTTTTGTCAGCCCAGTCACATTATCTGGTGCAAATGTAGTTTCCCTTTTGAAAACATTTAAAATAACACAACAGTCCACTTTTAAATAACTGAGGGAGGCTGGAAAATCTACATCAGAAACCCCAAATCCAAGCAAATTCTCTTACTTTATATGTAAGTAGCCTGAGGCCCAGAGAATGGAAGGGGCTTGTCGGAAGTCACACCGCAGGCTGGCACAGACCAAGGCTCTGTCTGGGAATCGGGGAGGGGAATGCTGTCAGGGGCCCTGGACACCAAGGCACTTGGGCTTGACTCTTGTCCTTAGTCCTTCCTAGCTGTGGGGCCCCGACAGAATGACTAAAGTTCTCTGAGCCCATTTTCTTATCCATAAAATGGGGAAAATAGTAGCACTTCCCCCCTATTTTTGTGAGGAGTAAGTGAAGTAACAGAACAGGGCACTTAGTGAATAGTAGTTACATTCTTTTAACCCTTGCTTGCATGGGTGGTAAGGGTAGCAGGTCTGTGTAGACAGAAGACCAACAGCTAGCTGAACAGTCACGTGACCCCCCACTTCCAGGTGCTGCCCTGACAATGTCCATGGGAAACAAATTCTATCCCAGTGGAGCTCTAGGTACTAACTTGCAATGCTGTCACTTCTGGGTAGTTACTCAAAACTAAGTGTGCCTTAGGACCAGGCCATATCCAGATTCATTGCCTCAGAATCCCTGTGGGGTGGGACTTGGGAATATGCACATAATTATTGAAATATAATTTACATAGCATAAAATTCCCCGTGTTAAGTGCACCCTTTCTGCGGTTTTTAGTATATTCATAAGGTTGTACAACCATCACCACTAATTCCAGAATCTTTCTATCACCTTAGAAAGAAACCCTGTAGCCCTTAGCAGTGAACACCATTCCCCACTCTCCCAGTCCCTGGCAACCACTAACTTCCCTCCCTGTGGATCTATCCTGGACAATCCTCATGAATGCACTCATGTAACGTGGGGGCTGTGACTGGCCTCGCTCACTCAGCATGACGTTCTCAAGGGTTCATCCATGTTGTAGCATGGACAGGAATTCCTTCCTTTAGAATGTGCACTTCTAACAAGCTCCGCCACGTGGTTGTGATGAGTGGGCTTCAGGAAGAAGAGAGGAACTTCTGGATATCATAAAGCTACAGGGCCTCATTCCTTCCTTCAGGTGTGCCTATCACCGAGGCCCCACTGGTAACAGCAGGCAACGTTGGCTGCTTGCCTCCTCCAGAGATTGAAGATGTCGGGCAGGGTCTCCTGGTGCTCAGCAGGGAGAACAGTGTCTATGGACAGTGGCCTGGTAGCTGAGAAATGGGCAAATTAACTGCAAGAGAGACTCACACAAGGGGATTTAGTCTCAACTCAAAGACTTTAATGTACATTATGCTCTTGGAAAAACGTCTCCAAGGAAACCAGTGGAAACAAAAGTCTTAGCCAGCATGGATTCTCATTCAGAAACCTGGTGTGAGCTGCACCTTGGAAAAGAATGTCACAGGGACTCTTGTCAGAGTACAGCGGTTTGAGGTCAGGGTGGCAGGACCTGTGTGTGACAGGCACACTGTCAGGATGTGAGCATCATTACTCCTGTGGCTGCCAGCTCCACAGCTGGCCAGGCCATCTCCAGAGCCCTGAATAAAGGCATAGAACTTCAATGGGGCCAAAGAAGCCTCTCCAGAGCAAGAACCTCTTTGTTGTTGAATCCCCAGGTCATCAGAAAGAGTCATCATGGCTCTGGTGAGGAATGGGGCCATATGGAAGGGTTGCCAAGTCCCACCTCTGGATCTGAGGCCTCAGAATGGGACAGATGGGAGGGATGTGGCTTTGGCAAGGCCCCTGAGGTCAGGAGCCACAACATTCTTGGACAACTACCCACTGGGACCTCTGGACAGAAGGAAGGGACTCAGATAGAGAAAGCAAAAGATGACCATTTGTCAGACTCAATCCAAATGTCTTCTGGGTCCCTT
This sequence comes from Spilogale gracilis, assembly GCA_004023965.1. NCBI lineage: Eukaryota > Metazoa > Chordata > Mammalia > Carnivora > Mephitidae > Spilogale > Spilogale gracilis. The sequence goes on along the minus strand of PITA01004938.1, from coordinate 85,914 downwards.
CTACCCAGTCTGGAGCTCCTGGTAGTCCCATGCCCATGTCTTCTGTGATGCGTTCCCATTCAACAAGGACAGCCAGAAATTCTAGCCCATCCCCCTAACACTCAATTTAACTTTTAAATCACCAGCTGATGGCTCAGACCCTGTGTGGTCCAGGGTTTCTTATCTTCTAACCAGCCTATGGAAGAAACAATCAGTTTCCTTAGGCTATTGGCTCGTATTCTTCTTATTTGGAAGGAAGTAGGGCGCTTATGAGGCAGGTCTCTGCCGAGAGCTTCTGTAAGATCCTATCTGGAATCTGGTCAGGTTAGCCTCATGGCCAGGCCAACAGGAACCCACGAAGGTACCTTCAGGATGCATATTGCCTCTTGGGCACTGAAGAAACTGATTTAGTGGTGAAAGAGGGAATTCTGGCTCCATCTCTGTAGAACCTGGTGGGGCTACTACCCTAGCTCCACATGTTCCAGAAGGAAGGGGTGAATGGAGAGGCCAACACTGTGGGGGAAGAGGTCTCTCCTGCTGACAGCATTCCCAGTTAGCCCGTCCCTGCACTCTCGGGGAGCTCCACCACCACCGGAGCGCAGTCCTCTGGCTCTGCCTCAAAGTCCCACCGAAACTTCTTGGTCAGGTGAGCTTGGAACTTTTCAGCCTTCTGCCTCAGGGTGGCATCCACGGCAACGCTGCAGGCGGATGAAAAGAAAACCTACAGAGAACAGACGGTAAGTCACTCCTGAGAACACGGAGGGGGCCGAGAAAGCTGTGGAAATTTCCTCATGGTGTTCAGCTCTCTGTGGCGTGTGGATCAGCTGCTGCTGGCACAGGCCCAGGAGACCTGCTGTGCTCTCCCCCAAACCAAGAAAGAAGGTCCAAACCCAGTTGAGAAGCTGGGGCAGGACTGGAATGGAAAATTACTATCTTGAGCAGAGATGCCCCACTGAGAGTAAGGCTAGTGGGGCCCTCACCCTAGCCCTGTCCCCTGGGGAGTTTTCCTGGGCACCTGGGCAGCAACTATACCAGCTGGTACCAAGAAAGGCTTGGAGGGTTTCTAAGCCCCTGCATCCCATAAGGTCCCAGGCCCTAGGCTGAACTGCTGCTCTAATCTTCATGGGCCACAAGCTGTCAGTCAGAGGTTTCTATTCCCCTTGAAAGTTATCTTTGATATTCTTCTTTTAAAATTGTGCTAACAGAGGCACCTGGGTGGCTCAGTTGGTTAAACATCCGACTCTCGATTTTAGCTTAGGTCATGATCTCACAGTTGTGAGATGGAGCCCCATTGGGTTTCATGCTGGGCAAGCCTGCTTAGGATTCTCTCCCTCTTCCTCTGTACCGCCCCCTCAACTTGTACACATGCTCTCTCTCTCTAAAAAAAAAATAAAGTTGTGCTGGCTTTGGCAGCACATATACTAAAACTGGAACGATACAGAGAAGATTAGCATGGCTCCTGCACAAAGATGACACGCAAATTCGTGAAGCCTTCCATATTTTTAAGGTGCCCTTCAACAGATGAATGGATAAAGAAGATGTGGTACATATATACAATGGAATACTACACCTCCATCAGAAAGGATGAATACCCAACTTTTGTAGCGACATGGACTGGGTTGGAAGAGATTATGCTGAGTGAAATAAGCCAAGGACAGAAAGTCAAGTATCACATGGTTTTACCTACTTGTGGTGCCTAGGGGGTAATATAGAAGATAGTAGGAGAAGGAAAGGAAATGGGAAAGTAGGGTAATTCGGGGGGAGAAACAAAGCATGAGAGACTCTGGACTCAGAAACAAAGTGAGGGTCTTGGAGGGAAGGGGTGGGGGGATGGGAGAACCTGGTGGTGAGTACTGAGGGCACGTATTGCATGAAGCACTGGGTGTGGGGCATAAACAATGAATCTTGGAATACTGAAAAAATAAAATAAATTTTAAAGTAAAAAAAAATAAAGTTGTTGTAACATGTACATAACACAAAACCTACCATTTTAACCATCTTTTCACTATATATATATATATATATATGTATGTATTTTTTTTTTAAAGATTTTATTTATTTATTTGACAGAGAGAAACACAGCCAGAGAGGGAACACAAGCAGGGGGAATGCGAGAGGGAGAAGCAGGCTTCGCGACGAGCAGGGAGCCTGATGTGGGGCTCGATCCCGGATCTCCGGGATCATGAATGAGCCGAAGGCAGTCGCTTAACCAACTGAGCCACCCAGGCGTCACCTATATTTTTATTTAAAAAAATTTTATTTATTTATTTATTTGACAGAGAGAGACACAGCGAGAGAGGGAGAAGCAGGCCTCCCGCCATGCAGGAAGCCCAACAGGGCTCGATCCCAGGACTATGACCTGAGCCGAAGGCAGATGCTTAATGACTGAGCCACCCAGGTGTCCCTACATTATCATTTTAAAAATTAAATATACATAACACTGACCATTTTAACCATTTTTAAGTGTACAATTCAGTGGCGTTAAGTACATTCACATGGCTATGCAACCATCACTATCATCCACCTTCAGAATTTATCTTTCCCAACTGATACTATCTACCCACAGTAATTTCCCATTTCCCCCTCCCCCCCAGCTCCTGGAAGCCACCCTTCAGCAATGAACAAGGGTTCCACTTCTCTACATCATTGGCAAGATCTGTTTTTTGTTATTTACTTATTAGTATTATTTTTTAACAATAGCCATCCTGATGGGTATGAAGTGGTATCTCACTGTGGTTTTGATCTGCATTTCCCTTATGATTAGTGATGTTCAGCATCTTTTCATGTAGATGTACCAGCCATCTCTACATCTTCTTTGGAGAAATGTCTATTTAAGTCCCTTGCCTATTTTTAGTCAGGTCTTTTTTGTTGTTGTTGAGTTATTGTAGTTCTTTATATATCCTGGATATTAATCCCTTGTTTTGATGTTCTTTTTAATTCAGTTTCATCTGATATAAATGTTGAGCAGAGGGAAGAGCAGTCATTTTCTCTACATGTGACACTCCATTCTGGATTTTCCTGGATCCCAATCACTTCTAAGAGTAACAGTATACTCATTACTCCTTCTCATACTGTTTTCCTGTTTTCAAATTCAAAAAATTTTCAGAGTATCTCAACAGATCCTCACAATGCTCTGGGAAGACACATCAGAATATCTATTTTATGGAAATGGAGGATAAGAGGAGTTAAATGCCTGGATGAAAACTAACAGGAAAGGAAGGGGCAGTTTCCCCAGACCACCCCACAGATTCAGGAGCGTGAGGGTTGGGGAAGCTCTTTGTTTGCTGTAGCTGGCCTGCAGATCACCCTGGAAGGAATCTGGGCTCTGGGGGCCTGGCCCAGACAAGGTTAACGGGTGTACTCTACAACTGCTTCTCTACAGCCTGTTAGCAGGAGCGAAGCTCATTTCAGTGGTCTTTGTTTGGAGTCATTCTGTTGGCGTGGACAGAAGTGACTGGGGGTGGTGGTGTGCAGAAGCAGAAGTCGGGGGGTTACAGAATTTGGTTTCATTAACTTGGGAATCGACTAAATACAGGAGCAGGCAGCACAGCCACAACAAAACAGCAGATCAATAACTAATTAGAGGGGCTGTGTGAGCCTGGTGGCGAGAGGGCGGCATGGAAGCCGGACGCCTGTCTGTAGGCAGCTAATGGAGCTTGCCCAGGAGTGCTGACTGCGGAGCCCAGCTGAACTCTGGGAAGAGGCCCCACACAGGAAGCAGAGAAGCCCTGTTTCAAAGAGCATTAGCTCCTGGGTCTGTCCCGAGGTCCTGGGGAACCTGCTGGTTGAAGCTGCAAAAGTCTCTTCCTGTTGCCCTCCTTCCACAGTAAACTGGACCCCTCGCTACACAGCCCCGCCTCTCCAGCCATGGGGCACAGCTGCCAAATGTGCTCTGCAGCCTCTCCGTGCCTCTCCACACATGTGCTTTTTCCTCGGCCTAGAGCCCCCTTCCACCCCTGCTTTCAACTTCTTCACCTACTAATTCCTACTACCGATTCAGGTTCAGCCGAGACATCGCCTCCTTTAGGATGTCTTCGCAGACCAAGGATGGAACATGTGCCCCTTTATGCTCCTCCAGTGCCCGGGGTTAATGCAAACAGAGCTTTAATCTCAGGTAACAGTCCATTTATTGTCAAGCTCTCCTAAGAGATAAGAAGCGACTCTAAAGCAGTGACTCTTTCTCCTACTGCACACCCACTCCTGGCACAGAGTCTGACATAAAGGACCCATGAGGTGTATAATGAGCAAAAGAATGAAGAAGACCACAGGCTCTATGAAAATCCATTTTTGGTTCACTGTTGCACAAGTCCTTGGCACCAAATGACTGCTCAGACAAAATAAAGGACTCGTCTTGGGGAGGAGGTGCCCCTGAATGCCGTCAGCTAATAAGCCGCCTCTTTGTGACAGGTCTCTTCCAAAAGCCCAAGCTGAAAGGAACTGCTCCAGCCTCTGTTCCCCTAGACTGGGCCTGAAACTTCCTATGCCATTTCTCACGCTGTGCTCACGGTATCAGTGCTCCTTAAGAGCACGGAATGAGTCCTTTTTATCAACGTGTCCCACAGAGCACATCACCCGGGGCCTGGAATAGAGTGAGGGTTCATAGGAAGCTCACTGAACAGATATGAATGAGATGTAGGGACTGCCCTGCACTTGGAAATGGCCAGCAGTGACAGGTCAACAGTCTGGGCTCAGACTCATCACTCATCCTTCCCACCCATCTCTCAAACAATGTCTAGGAATAAAATCGACCAGAGACAGGTATAATAGAAACCTTCTGTCTGAAAAATAAGGCTTCTAATTTAAAAAGTGCTTTGTCCTTTTTAAAGAACTCGTCAATTTAATCTTTACTACAAGCCTGGGTACTATAAACCTGGGAGGTAAGAGGACAGGAAATTACTATTCCCACTGTACAGATGAGAATAGTGATAAACGCCGAGCAAGTAATCAATGTTAAGCGAGATCCAGTCCCAGTAGGGAACTCTCAATCCTTCATCCCTACCAAGACCTTTTTGTCTCGACACAGACTTAATACATTCGTCTTATTTTCAGCACTGCCTTGTGGGAAGAAAGGGGACTTGGAGACCAGGTGCTTCTGGAATTGTCTCCTCTGTAGGCCTCTAGGACCCACGGTATAGTCCAGGTTGACTTGTCTTAAAAAGCAATTTTACTGAGGTATAATTTGCACACAACTAGATTCACCTATTTTTAAGTGTTTGATTCACTGGGACAAATGTGTACACCAATGCAACCATTATATGATACAGTCAAGACAGGCATTTGTTTTTTTCTTTTGATATTCAGTTTTAAGAGTCTGAAGCCCACATACCATCATAATCAGGATGCTGAGCAGTCTCGTCACTCTGAAAAACTGTCCTGCTACCCCTTAGTGGTCAAACCCTCCCCTTATCCAAGGCCCCCCACCACATCCAGTGATCTATTTTTGTCCCGACAGTTTACAAACTTGGTATTTTAAAAACCCATAATTCAGAAAAGGAGCTGTATAGACACTACCTAGTTTTCAAGCAATAATTTACTTTGATTCTCTTGTTTTTAGATTAATTTTATGGCTTCTTCAGAAAACTTGGTAATGATCTATTTATTTACTTGTTAGAGTGAAATCAAGTAAGCACTTCTTAACTTCTGAGAAATGAATCATCTTAATATTGGAAGATTAATCGTGGATATTTTAAAAATACTTTTGAAAGAGGACAAAAATACTTCACAAACAACTGCATTTCCCTAAAACTAAACGCATGTCCCTTGGGTATTTTTCTTTAAATACAGAAAAAGGTATCAATATTTTTATCTTTAAGTCTGTATATTCTAAAATTGTAAATTATTTTAGCCAGAAACATGAAAGCCTTCTTTTAAATCCAAGTTAAATAAATTGAGTTCAGTCAGGTCACCTTGAGAAATTCAAAATATCAAGATAGGTAGCTGAGTCACTATCTTATCCTATTTTTTAGACAGACAAAAAAGATGAAATTTCCTAATTTTTTCAATTCCCAAATGATTATTCAACTTAGAATGAAACTAGCCAGAGGTAGAACATTCTATTTCCACTTTCAAAAGAAGATAATGGTGTTAAATAAAACTATCACTTCACAATGATTACCAGGAGAGTTAAATGCAACAAGAATCATGTCTTCTGAGGTCAGTTTAAAGAATTTGGGATGTTTCTTTGGGAAAAATAAATGGGAGCCATAACAGACTTTAGACTCAAAACTGAGCCTGCCATCCCCTAGCTCTGGTGATCTTGGGCAAAATCATGTGACCTCTATGACCCTGTTTCCTCACTATAAAGTGAGATTATATACTTAGCTCTGAGCATTGTGGTGAGGGCTAAATGAGATAATGCACACATTAAGTGTACAAAAGTGACAGCTGATGGCAGAAGGTATGCGAGTAGAAAGGTGAAGTTGATCATGAAAGGAATTCTGGTAAAAACACCACACACAGAGATCACTGTCAGCGTCAGTGTCTTCCATCAAGAGTTAAAGATGGACACTTGCAATTATAATATTGGCAAGAAATGAAACTGAAAAGCACAGATGGCCTATTGTGACTTAAACTATTTTTAAAAACAGGTTATGTGACTATATGCCTAAATGCTATGCAATCAGCAGTGAGAATCCTTATTTTGTACATAACTCATTTTCTAACATACTATTAAATTCAGATTATCCTTTCATTGGTTTTAAACAAATTATGGTGACTCAAGTTGCTTTTAATAAAAGAAAAAACTGTATCTATTTTTGTAAAACAAATAATTTTTATTCAAGCTAAATCCATGGGATTTATAAAAACCAGTGGCATCTATTCAAAAGGGCCTTTAATGGCAGAGGACATTACGTGGCTAATTTTATACCAGCTAATGTGGCAGCCTTTAAGTGCTTACACATACAAACACCAGTCCCTCTCCACGGGTAGTAGCCATTTAAGCTCCTAAGTAAGAAAGCCAGTTCCACTTACTTGACTACCTGGGGGCAGAGCAGGCAGCTAGCTGAAGAAGGATTTTATGGGCTGATTCATTCACTCACACACACCCTGAGTGAGTGCCTCTGTGTGGGGGTCTGGATTCTCACTGGCAAGATGGTACCAACGTTAACTCTCCATAAAAAAAAAAAAAAAAGATCTTAAAATATCCTTTTCTACATTGTGCCTGTTGAAATCTGTCATCCTTCCAGGACATGGTTAAACACCTCCCTTCACAGGCACTCCTGGATCCCCTCTGTCCTCAAACTGCAACCCTAGTCTGAATTAACCAACTCATTTTTAGTGCTTATAAGCCCCATTATAAGATTAAACTGCATCGTTTGCACCTATCATATTAGGGGCATCTGATTATATTACCACAGGAATTATGTACTCTAGCCACCTAAAAACACCCAATAAAACAAAGTGAGAGAAGTGCTAGCCCCTGACTAGGTGCTGAAACTCAGCAGATGAACAACAAACCAGGCCCTGGGTAGAAGTTCACAGCTTAGTGGGGAAGTCAGGCAGACAATGTGCGCACTTCAGCAGGCACACCCTGTGTGATATAATAGTGACAAGTCTAAAGTAGGTGAATAGTATGGAAAGGAGAGGGATCAGGAATGGCTTCACAGAGAGGGATGCCTTGAGGGCATCTTGTAGGATGAACAAGTTCACACCAGCCAGAATGAAAATCATGTTCAGTTAAGAAGGCATGAAAAGGGCATAATGTTTCAGTCATACCAAATGAAAAAATTCTAGATATCTATTGTGCTTATAGTTACCAATACTGCACTATACACTTAAAAATGTCTTAAGAAGTTAGATTTCATGTTATGTGTTTTTTACCAGGATAAAAAAAGGGGGGAGGTACCTGGCTGGCTCAGTCCATTACCAACTCTTGGTTTCAGCTCAGGTTGTAGGAGTTGTAGGATCAAGTCCTGAAATAGGGCTCCGCGCTCAGTGTGAAGTCAGCTTGAGATTCTCTCTGTCTCTGCCCCACCCCCTGCTTATGCTCTAATAAACAAATAAAAATACAAAAAAAAAAATTTTTTTTTAAGACAAGAAAAGGCCTGAAACAGCATGGCATGTCTGAGAACTTGTAAGGAGATCACTAATGCCGAAGTTGACAGGAGAAAACAAGGAGAGGAAGGAGAAGCTGGAGAACAGATCAGGAGCCAGATCAGAATGGGCCTTGTGATCTATGTTTGGGCTTTTAACTTTCTCAGCAATTAGGAGGTACAGAGAAATAGTATCAGATCTGCATTTCAGAGCAACTCGGGCGGCAGCATGGGAGTGGGTGCACTGATAGGGGAGGCATGGAAGCTGACAAGCTGATGCAGTCTAGATGAGACCAAAAGGTCTCGGGACCCATGCTGGTAAATGGTACTGGGGCAGGACCGCCTTCTAAACAATGCTGTCTGGAGTAACTTGATCAATTCATTTGCTTACTTTCCTACCAAAATATAGGCTGCAAGTCAGGAACTCTGTCTTGTTCACAGCTATATCTTCAGTCCTGCAACAGGGCCCTGGATACAGCAGATGCTCAGCAAATACCTGCTAAATCAATGAACCCTAATATAGGGATCCCTCAACACTTTCAGGAAAAAGTTGTATATAAAGACAGGATGCTCAAAAATATGTGTTGATATATATATATATTTTTAAAGGCACATGCCCTGGATTTTTCCAAATAATGACAGCAAGTTTTCTTGGTGAGAAGTCCAGACAGGATTTTTCCAACCATCAGCTCTGCAAACCCCACCTGGGCCTCTAGCAATCTAGCCACACCCTCTCTACTTCACAAATCATGGCTGGCAACACAGCATCAGCAACTACAGCTCAGCTGTCAGTCAGTGCTGCTGACACCACGTCAGGACAGCCTATGACACAGTGTGGCCTTCCTATGATTCTGTGACAACATTAATGTACATCACAAGGGTAGCACTTCCCATGGGTCATTGCCAGAGGCAAGTCAGCAAGCTGATGGTCTCTCTCAACCCTCATCAGTTACTAGCTCATGGAACCCAGGAACTTGTGAGGGAGGAGGGTGGTATTTTCCCTTCAGAAGAAAGATAAAGGGACTTAATTTCTCTGTTATACCAAGAAAAGAGCAGTTTTAGAACTCTTTTTAAGTGGAACACACCAGGCTCAAGCCATCAGCTTGACCAACCTGCCCCATGGTCTGCACAAGGCCCCCAGCTGCCAGGGTCTTAAGTCAGCTGCCTGTTTACAGGGATTCTTCCAACAGTATGTTGTTTGTAGGAAAGTGTTCCATACCTCTGAGAAATAAGCCCTGATGGTGTCTGCACTGATGACAAACAAGAATTCTTACTGGGGGAATCTACATTATATTCAGTACATAGGCATAAATCATAAGACTCAGGCCTGAGTTCAAATCCTGACTCTGCCACTTAACAGCTGTGGGACCTTACATAAATGACTTAACCTTTCCGAGTCTCAATGTTCTCATTTGTAAATAGGAAAGAACCTTCCCTGCCTTGAAGGGCTCCAGAGAGATTAAATGAGGGAACCCAAGTAGCTTGATAAACATGATGTCCACTACTCAACAGGAATTTACTCAATGTCTGTTCCTTCTCTCACCCTGGTGGGAGTGGTAGGTTAATGAAAGCCAGCTCCTCAGGAACAGGCCTCATAGTGGTCTCACACACAGGGAGAAAAAAGCAGCTCATGGAACAGAAAGTACAGAAACTGATAGCTTGTAGCTTCTGCTCCTTCTACCCTTGAGAAAGTTACAAAATGTGAGTGACAGAGGCTGTCCCAAGAACATAAAGGAAGCTAATTTTTTGCAAAGGGAGGAAATAGGGCAGAATGAAGATTGTAGTTGTGTGAAGCTTCTTCCCTCATTACCACTCATAATGAAAATTTAATTGCCAAGTTAAAAGCAAATTTCACTTTTTCTGCCAGAGAATTGCTGCAGAAACTGGCACGTTTTGTTTGAACGGGAAATCAAAGTTACTTTAATGCTTAAATAAGATCTAAGGAGCTGCAGATGTTTCCCTGGAAATAACAAGCTTCAAAATTCTGTCCTACTGGGTTATACCAACTTATGGCTACAGGGAGAAAGAAAAAGTGTTTTGAGCCGAATAAATCATAGAGGTGGGGGTTATTCAAATGCCAAGTACCTCACTGCGTGGCAGTCTCAGAGCAAGGCAGGGAGACGGTGGTACAAAGAGAGGGTCTCTGGCATCATGGAACTTACAACTGAGTAGAGAGAACCAGGAAACAGCCTGAGGTCAGAAAACTGCAACAGAAAAGTAAGCCTCCTGAAGGGGCTTTCACACATCCTTGCCTTAGTTCTGACCCACATGGGTGTCAGCCAGAAGACTGCTCACCTGTAAGGTGCTGGTGAGGAAGTTGTCCTGGGAGACGATGTCCACAAAGAAGTCAGCCGGGATCTCGCCGAGCTGGTGGTAGAGGATGGAGATGAGGTTGATGTAGAGGGTGTGGTGCCTCACCATGGCTTCCTCGGAGCGGCACAGGAGATTCAGGAGTCGCTTCCAGTGCTCAAAGGCCTCATACACATTCCCCAGGAGGAAGCACACAAATGCAAACTGGAGTTCACCTGAGACGTGCGGAGAGAATGATCCTGAGAAAGTGGAGTGCCAGCTGACCTACGAGGCCGCCAGTTCTACTGGACCTCAGCAACAGACAGTGGCCTCCTGCAGAGCACTCCTGCAAGGTAGGGTTTTGCACTGAGCACACGCTCACTTCTCTAAACTCGAGCCACAAAAAACCAAACTGTGGTTTTATAAAATCAGATTGTAAGAGGAGAGATCTCCTAGTATTTGCCTGGCACTTACAAAGTTTACAAAATGTGTCTGTGAATATTATGCCAGACAGATCCCAGACTTGACTGCCTATCATAAGGCGACATATCAAGAGGAGAGCTTGTTGAAGATAAAGTTGCCCAAGTCTTCCCCACAGATACCCTGGCTGAGGACAGAAGACAGAGACACAGTATCTGTGGCTCCAAAAAGCTTCCTGGGGGATTCTGATGAAGATGGTCAGCTCCAGGACCAGGGAAATGCTGCACTACACCATGTAATCCCCAGCCCAAATCCACAAGGTGTTCAGGGAAGGCAATATCTGTCTCATTTTACAGATAAGGTCAAGGGGGTTACCCAAGGTCACACATCAAATGCTTGACAACAGGAACAATGGTAAGATAAAACAGAACTCCTACTGGGTGAGAACAGTTCCAGAGCCTTCCAGGAGAGGAAAATTTGTGAGTACTTGTTCTAGGCATAGCCCGCCAGCTCTGTTTTAATCTCTATGAACAGTTTGGTGGCTAATAGCAGGAGCTCTGGAACCAAACTACCTGAGTTCAACTCAGCTCCACCCTTCAGAGATGTGTGACCTTGGGCAAGTTACTCAATCCGTTTATACCTCAATTTCCGTTATTTGAGGGCTGTGGGGGAAGATTAATTAAATCCATACAGTTCACATAAAGCATTTAAAATAATGCCTGGCACAAAGGAGTGCTCAAGAAATATTAGTTATTATGATTCCCACATTTCCACCAGATGCCTGTCTGAAACAAAGAGACCCCATGATCCAGAAGCCACTGTCCTTGAGCAAGCAACGGGGTCTCTGGCTGCTAAGATACACTGCTGTTGATCAGAGACATTCTCTCTGGCTTCAAATTTAATGAGTGCCTCTGTGGTGTCATACCTATATGTGGGCCATGGAAAGAACAGATGCACTCAACACCAAGTACCTCTTTAAATGTATGGTGTTTGATCTCTGTCACCTTGAGAGACATGAAAAACTAGTTCTCTATCTCAGGCTTGTGGAACTAAGTTTGTCTAGCTGCCTGGTCCAGACAGACTGGATGTTTGACTGACATTTTCAAGATACTGTCAAATTTTCTTTCTATGATAGAGGTTAATGGTTTGCTTCTATAGTAGGCTTTACCTGTTAGTTCATGAAAAGAGGAGCTTATTAGCTGAAATTAAGGCATTAACTTAAATTCATGCATTTCTGGCCTAGTCTGAAATTAAGTTATGAGATCAGAAGTAATTTCAAAGAGCTGTCAGGAAGATATAAAGTTATCCCTGCAACAGGCTTTTCACAAGATTACTTTGAAGAACTAAAATGTTTAAGAGATAGAAAACAGGATTTCTGTTCATTTTTAAGCCATAATTTAAATGTTACTTATTAAATGATAATACTGTGTAATGCACTAAGAGGCACCCATTAAAATGTGTCCTTTTATCAGAGAGCTAATGATATAAAGGGCCCTATATTCAAATTTCTTATTGATCTTCCAATAGAAAAATATGCAAATACCTGGACAATTGTAAAAGAAAAAATATAAATAGTTGTTAAAGATGTGACAAATGTCTGCTGTCACTAGAATCAAATAAATATAAGTTGAAACGGCATCATTCTCCAACCACCCAGTTGGAAGAGGCCTCTGCTAAACTGCCATTCAGAGCCGATGGGCAACAACCTCAACCCAGCTGGCAACACACACGCTCTGCTCCAACAATTTCAACCCTACATGTATGTATAAGTACACACAAGGATGTTCATTAGATGGCACAACAGGGAAAAATAGGGACATCTTAAAAGCCCACCAACAATAACTGTGGCATATAAGTAGCCACTGTCAAGGGGGGGTTGTTTCAGTGACACAGAAAAATGTTTATGTTAAAGCAGATTACAAAATAATATATTCCCGTCTTGTTTTTGTAAAAAATCATTTATACACACAAACACACAAAATTGAGGGGGGAAAAAAGACTAAAGGGAAATACAAAGAAGTACAGAGAAGAGACTACAATGAAATGTTGCACATGGATCTATACACATGTAAAGACGAAAAGGAAATACATCCTAGGGTACAACACTAGTTATTTCTAGGTGGTGGGAGTTGGGAGTGAATTTTGTTTTGCTTCTGTGATGACCACATATTACTTTTTGCAATAAGGGAGAAAAATAAAAATAAAAACAATAATTAAAAAAAAAAAAAAAACAAAACCATGATCCTGGTCTAAGCCAGTGGAGAGACCAACCAACACGCTGAGAGAATCAGGAGCAAAATGGGGGGGGCATATGGGAGACTGGGAACCAGGAGCCTTGGGCTCTGGTCTCACTTTGGTCACATAGTTGGCCAAATCCTTTCTCTCTGTGAACCTCAATCTGTAAAATGAGGGGCTGGGCCACATCAGCGGTTCCCAAACACAGGACTGGCTCCATCAGGTTCACCTACGGTGCTTGTTTATTATACACACAGACAGATATTGCTGGGGCCCCACTCCAGCTCTCTTGAATCAGTCTCCAGGGGGACTGGGCAAGACGGCTCCCTAGCCTAGTTTAGGAACCACTGCACTAGATAACCCAAGATGTACCCGCTACCATATACCCATCCCTTGGCCCACTCCCAAGATTCCTGTTCCTCCTCACCAAGCACATCCTGAGGGCTGCCAGGGAACTGCTTGCTGAGCACCGTCTCCAGGGCATAGCTCAGGTCCATGCTGTGCCTCGTTATCTCTGCTGGCGTGGCACCTGCAGGGAACATCTGTGTGGGCAGCTCTGAGAAGCGGATCTCTGTCCCAGCTCTGGGTTTCATCTCTGGCAGCCGGGCCAGGCCCTCCTGGTAGCTTTTGCACTCAGTGCCACAGCGAGGTAGATTCTGCTCCACGCGGTCCTTGGTGTGCCTCATGGAGAGCACAGGAAGCACCTCTGAGAAAGCACAGATCTGCCGGCTCTCGGGCTGCAGCTTCTCCATTGTGGCCTCGCTGATAAAGCTGGTGAGTGAGATCCACTTCTTGAGTGTGCCATATGGGTAAGGGCCCAGGAACTGGTCCAGCTCCTGGAGGTTGGCCCTCATGGCCTCCACCTCAGCCTCTGGGGCTGGGGACAGGTCCACCTCTTCTCGGACCGCATTCCAGCGCAGGATCATCAGCCCCCGTTGCTGCAGGCTAAGGAAGAAGCCCATACGAGGCCCCACCTCCCTGGGATTGGCCTTGTCCACAGAGCTATAGTGGAGGAAGTGGATGCCTGGTGGGATCATCTTCACGCCCCGGAATTTGGGCCCCACCTCCCAGGAGTTGTAGTCAATGCCAAACTCTGTCCCCTTGGGCATATTCAGGATGACCACGGTGGCCCCTTCAAAGAAGAGGCACTTGGCAAGCTCGGGATCCATCTGCATGGCAGCCATGGGACCAGTGTTAGGTGACCAAAAAGAGAACCCCTCCTGTTTTCCAGAACTGAAAAAGAAAGAAATCAGAGTTAACTGGAACTTGAGGAAAGATGCTTCATTTGCTGAGGATTCTGCATGTGCCAGATTAAATCAGACTCTGGGCATAATTATCTCCCTTAATCCTCGTCACAACCTGCATCAATTTTACTGATGAGGAAAATAAGACTCAGGGAGAAGAGGATTTTGTGTTTTGGTTTATTGATAAAGAACACTCACTGCATAGCTGGAAAGACATTGAGGATAAAAGGCATGCTCAAGGTCATACAAAGCCACACAACTTAGAACCTACGTCCCCTGTCCTCTAGTGCTTCTCACTGTCCACTTAAGATCCGCTCTCAGATCTCTCTCTCACAACAGGATGAAGGTAGGGAAAGCCTGGATGGTCTGTTAGAAACTGTGCCTAAACTGCCTCACACTATAACTCTGCCTAAACCCTGTCATTGAAGAGCCCCAAGGAGCTGAGAAGGATGATTAAAGCCAGCATATACCCAGTTTCCCATAAGCCTCAAGGAAGGCCCAGACATGGACAGAAGGTGGAAAGTGGGTGCTCAGCATCTAAAATTCACAAAATGTTTGGGAAGTGGAAAGCTTTTCAACCACAAACCTCCTCTTTTCCTTTTACATATTAAAAAACCCTAAAGTCGCGGGAGTGAAATAACCTCCCAAAAGAGCCCACAGTCTGCGGCAACTCTGGACACATTGCCCAGAATGGATTCAGGTGGCGTGGCTGGCCTAGGATCGGTATTTAAAAGAACGCTTTATTTTGCCCACCTCTGAACTATCCACGGGGACATACTGACACAACGTGTAGGCAGGCAGACACTGCCTGGGTGGTATTTATAGGAATGGTTCCAACATGAACTAATTTAATAAAAACAATTATCTAACCTTCTGGTCCCAAGATGCTTACCTATGCAATTTAACAAATAATCACTGAGCGCCCCCACCATGCCAGATCTTTGCCTGAAACAATGATCTACAAAACATCCACAGAGTAGGACAGTAACTACTGCCTCTCGGCACTTCCAACCCAGTCAGATGCACAAACAAGACCCCCAAAATTCATGAAGAGAAGAAGCAGCTGCCTGTTTAATTCTTCTTACTCTTTTTTTATGTTAAGCAGACAGAACAAAATAAAACAGTGAGAAAAGGACGGCCAACCCGTTTCCAAAAATGGTAGAGGCAATGTTTTATCATCTCAACCCCAAACCCGATAAATGACTCTTATTCTAAATCAGCATTTTTTTTCAAACTGCAAGTCAAAACTCATTAATAGGTTAAGAAATCAATTTACAGAGTCTCAACTAGCATTAACTTTTTTAATGGAAAGAACAAATTAAAAAAAAAAGAGTGCATCATGAGTAATAAAGATCTTCTGAAGTTTTATGTTTGTGTGGATTCTTGGTCATGAGGTAAAATGTATCTGTTACCGTAGGTCACATCAAAAAAGCCTGAAAGCCACTGCTCTAAATAATTTGCATCACCATCATCTTATTCCCTACCCTGAATTCAGAAGGTACTTAATAAATACTTGCTAAATGAGGAGCTATTGCATTTAGAATAACTGTTCATCAATTAGCCATTTTCCCTTGTGGTATCTATGCTCCTAGAAAAAAGGCATTCCTTTATTCTAATTACACCAGCCGTAATTCTCTTCACTGTATCCTCAACAGCTGGCACGTAGCCTGGCACAGAGAATATGACCTGGAATGCACAAAGTCACATCCACTTGCTTCTCTCCATCACCTGCTTACTCCAAGTTACTCGTTCTCCATCCAACAGCCAGACTGAACTTTTCAAAGTGCCAATCTAAGCATGTCACCAACCCACACTTAACGCCACGTGATTGGCTTCTCTTATGGCTTCTGGAAAACCCGAATTCTTACCATGACCTGCAAGACCTAGAAGGCCTGGGCTGCCTGGCCCCTCCCAACTCCTTCTGACTGTTTCATACCAAACCCCCCAGAGAGCTCTCTCTGTTCTGGCCACATTTGTTCCAGGCTTCCTGGATAAAAACAAAACTCTTCCTTCTCCTCTTCCTCAAATCATTTTTCCTGATCTCAGCTCCATATTCACTTCCTCACTAAAGCTTGCTCGACCCGGGGTTAGGTCGGGGATCCCGGGAGACACTGCCCGGCATCCCAAACCTTCTTCCTATTTCATTGATCAGGCCGCAATTTTGCGTTTACGGTTAGCAGAGGGCTATTAACCTCCGTGAGACTTGAGTCTTTTTGTTCCTCCAGCACATACCAGATGCTTGATACGCATTTATTTAATAAAAACACGATACCCATTTTGTAGATGAGAAACAAATGGTCGGTTCGGGCAAATTACCTTACCCGAAATTAGAGAGTCGGACAGAACCATATCGGACGCCGCCAAGGTCTCGGCCCCCAAGTTCCGAAACAGCGAAGTTACCCCGGGTGCCCCAGGAAGTACTGACCACCGGTGACGGTTTCTCAGGGAGAAAGGCCTGCAGAGCCACCAGGGTCCCGGCGCCGGCCCACAGAGGGGGACGGCCGCGTCCCCGCGAGGCGCCCCACTTAGGGCACCCCGCGACCCCAAGTCGGGAACAGGGTGGCTGGGCCACACAGACAACGGAAGCAGAAGAGTTCAAACAGGCCAAGGGGCCGCACTCACCAGCTTCGGACTCTCCCCACACTCAAGCACCGCCGAAACTCACCGGAAGTTCCCGCTCTTCGGCTCGGAATCGGAGCAACCGGGAAAGCGGCCCGGCCGAGCTCTTAGTCTCGGGAGGAACGGTCCGCGCCTGCAGGTTCCGCCCTGTCAAACGTTGCCTTTTGCTACTCTAAGTTAGTTCCTGAACCGTGGATAACAACTTTCGCCAAACTATGTATATCCTGCTCCCGAAACACAACCGGCAGCCCTGGTCCTTTGGTCCTAATCAGTCATGGTCGCTGAAACTGGGGTCAAGATCATGGCTGCATAGTAGTCACATCAGATGCTCAGTAAGGGTCCCAGTCAGCTAGCTTCTACCTGAGTATCACCACCGGTCCATTATCACCCAGTCGCTGTCCAATCACACTCAATTCTAGAAGAGATTGTCAGAAACCCAGTCTGCAGGGCGGAGAAGAACCAGTCTCAGCAGCAGTAACCACCACGTGGGTCCCTCCCTCCCGCCATAATCACCCTTGTCTTCAGCTGGTGTAGTCTACAAACCTGCCTGGAGGGAGGGAATTTGTCTGTCTGGTTCTCTGTTATAGTTTCCCTGGAACCCAGCAGGAAGCCAGACCCTGGGAGCCAGAAACAAGGGCTGAGCTGAGTGTGTGTGTCTATCACAAGTTTAATTAATGACTGTATTAATAAATGGCTTCTGTCTGGGGGCCTTGCTCTGTGCTGGGTAGTTGTATCAGTCAGTGTTCAACCAAAGAAGCAGAATCAATAGGAGATATATATTAAGGGATCTATTGCAAAGATGAGGCTTGTGATTGTGAGGTCTGGCTAGCTAAGTCCAATAACCATAGGGCCATTTGTATTGACTTCTAAGACTTCCAGGAAACCCAGTAAGTAGATATTAGTATCCCCAGCTTACAGAAGAGAAAACCGAGGCTCAGAGAGGTCTCACAGCTGGAGAGCGGCTGAACTAGGATGCAAACCATGGTCTGGTGGGCTGTTCTCTCCCTGTGTTGCTGCTTCTTAGCTTATCTGTCATACTTCCTCAGTGACAGCTGGACACACCAATCTGTCTCAGTCAAAATTCATTTCTTAGTGGGTTGCAGACTAGACTGGGCCCTGCAGTCACAGATAATCACAATAAATTGCTTCAGGACTAACCAGAGATGGCCTCCATCAGTCACAGTAATGCCTGCCAATCTCTGCCTATCATGTCGGTTCCATTTCCTGTCTGAAGAAGCTCAGTTCCTTCCCTGACCCTCCTGATTCCCAATGCTGGGTGCTGAGCTCAGTGTCTGATCTCAGAGGTCTCTGTTCTAGCTGGACTCACCACCTTCTCAGAGACTCCAGCCCTGAATTATGGGCTTGGGAGCTACGAATGGTGGCCCCGGAATGCCACCTTATGGGTCGCATGTCCATCCAGATCAGGTTTTCAACTCTAGTCCTACTGACAGATCAGATCAGATTTGTTGTGGAAGTTGTCGTGCGATTTTAGGACGTTTAGTAGCATCCCTGGCCTCTACCCACTAAATGCTAGTAACACTCCTCAGTTGTAACAACCAAAAATGTCTCAGACATTGCTAAATGTTCCCTGGGGGAGGGCAAAATCACCTCCCTCCCTCCGTTTGAGAGCCTCTGATCTAGATAAATCAACCCCAGACTATTCCCAAGCAACATAGAGACTGATCCTGTATTTCTGGGACATAAAGATACAGATTAGAGTGTGTGGGGACCCAATATTTGCAAACTGTGTCCTATTCCAGAACCCTACGGTGACAGCTAAAGGAAATGCACAGGAAATCACTTCAGGGAAGGATTCACAAAGCTCCTGAAAGCAATTGCCTCTGATAATGGACAGGAGTCTAGAGAGGGTTGAAGAATTACTTTCACTGCATAGCATTTTGTGTCATTGAATGAATTACCTTTAGAAAGAACAAAAATATTACTTAGTATTCAAAATTACTAGGAAATGCTCAGAATTTAAGTTTAAAATAGTATTTAGAATGGTATGTACCAGGTAACTTAAGCTCTGAAGAGATATACATACCCAGAATTAAAGTGAAAGAAAATGCACACAACTATTTATAGTGGTTCTCACTTGTGAGATTTGGGGCAGTAGAGAAAGGTGGCCTGGGGTGTCACTTAGTAGAATAAAAAGGAAAGTGTGGTACATGCAACTCAGGTAGCCCAAGGTGTAAGTTTTACATGGATTATGGCTTTTTAATTTTATATTTTTGCATTTATTTTTCTGAAGACCTCCTTTGGCAAGTGACACTGGTTTTTGATTTATGGACTATCATTTCATATGTATGTGTGCGTGTGTGTGCGTGCATATGTATATATACATATATATTTAGAGAGTTTAAATAAGTCAATAATGGGACAGATGGGAGCGCCTGGGTGGCTCAGTCATTAAGCATCTGCCTTCGGCTCAGGTCATGCCAGGATCGAACCCAGAGTAGGGCTCCCTGCTCGGTGGGAGGCCTGCTTTTCCCTCTCTCATTCCCCCTGCTTGTGTTCCCTCTCTAGCTGTGTTTCTCTGTCAAATGAATAAATAAAATCTTTTAAAAACAATGGGACAGGTGGCACCTATGGGGATATGGCGATGTATATGGAGGTGGGCAAAGGTTGAAGCTGGGGGTTGCTGTATACATTATCCACTAGGCTCCCATGGAGAGGCTTGTAGGGAGAGACCCCCAATGTAAGCGCTCTTCTTTCAGAAAGAGGAGGGATCATGTTGTTCCTGCATACATCGAGCCCTTCTGTATCCTGGGGCCCACATGCTTACTGTTCCTTCTGCCTAGAATATTCTTTTTTTTTTTTAAGATTTTACTCATCCATTTGACACACACACACACACACACACACACACACACAGGGCACACAAGCAGGGAAGTGGCAGAGGGAGAGGGAGAAGCAGACTCCCTGATCATGACCTGAGCTGAAGGCAGACGTGTAACCGACTGAGCCACCCAGGCGTCCCTGCCTAGAATATTCTTCCTCAAGTCCTCACCTTACTGGATCTTTCTCTTCATTTAGCTCCTCCTCACGGAGACCCTAACTGGCCACCTTACTTCAGTGGTCTCCCTTAGCAGCCATCTCCTGCCTCTGTGCACTTCCTGGTGCTGATCACTTCGGAATTGTCTCTGACTGCTTGCCTATTGTATTGCGTTTCCTGCACTCCACCAGCCTGGAACACCAGAGTTCCCAGAGGGCAGGAACTTTGTCTTATTTGCTGTTGTGCCTGCGGAGCCTAACCCAAGTCATGGACCACACTGGAAGCTGCAAGTATGTACTGCATGAAAGTGTTTGTGGTTGGGGTTTCTTCCACCCCGGTTTGAGGCCCCCTGACAACGCCAACCTGTACTGGTAGCTAAGGTCAGACAGACAGCGAGAGATGCCAAGGCAGTTTGTGGTTCAGCATCAAACACATTTATTTCACTTTTATTGAGTATACAAGAACAGAGAGCACACGCATACAGCACAGAGCACTGAGGTGGGGGAGCGTGGGGACAAGAAGGGAGGGAGGGGTGTGAGTAAAAAGGAACAGGACAGCATTGCAGTTGGTTGGTAAGGTGCTTCTGGGGAAAAAAAAATATTTAGAGTGATGTTGCTCATGCAATCGCAGGCCAGTCTTGGAATGTGTTTGCAGGATTCACAGACTGAAACAGGTCCTGGCACTTCCTGTCCCCTCAGATGGAAAAGATCCCAAGAAAGCAAAACAAGAGAAAAATGAAGATCTGTAGGACAGCAGACTGGGAAAAGACCCTGGAGAGCATCTGGTTTAGCCTGCTCATTTTGCAATTGGGGAAACTGAGGCCCCAAAGGGGGTGGGGGGGTGGGACTACTCCAATGTCACATGGTGAGTTAGGGGCTGGGCCAGGATACCCTCCAGGACATTTTCCACTATGCTACATGGTCTCCTGGGTGGAGAGGCAGCACAGAAAGGATGAGAAATGTAAAAAGGAAAAAAAGAAAAGTAGGTTGAAGACACACAAGACAAACACCTATATTCTCTATGAAGAGGAGGATGGGAGGAAACAGTGCCCTAGATTTCAGGTTTGCAGCCCCCCTCCTCCCTGGTGGCACTGCCTGCCTCTCCCTGGAAGGAAGGTCACAGCATCCGTGGGATGGAGAGATTCACAAACCTGGCCAGCTCACACGCTAAGCCTTGTCACTTCATCCCTGCTCTGAAGCCACACATTCAGGGGCTGTAAACAGGTGCAGAAAAGAGGAACAAATACTCTCCCTCCGCTCAGGATGCCTGGTTCCTGCAAAGACAGGGGTGCCTGAGCCAAATTCTGGATGGCCCAGGGAGGGTGGAGCCATTCCAGCTCTTGGCCCAGAAAGAATAGGAGAGGGTGGAGAATCAGGTCGAGAGGGGTGGAAAGGAGGTTCTGTGGCTTCTCCACCAAGGCAGTAAAAAGCACTTGGTGCATGAGAAGTAAGCTGTCGCACTCAGGGGGAGTTGGAGTGGGCCACTGGTCTTCTGGGGGTGAGGGAGTATGGCTGAATCTACCATCTGAGCCTAAGGGGCAGGGCTCGCTCTCCCTGCTCTGTCTCATTTGCCCACAGAGGCAAACACTGTTCTGGTTTCTTGTCCTCAGGTCAGCACCAGCTTAGCAAACTAAGCATATATGTCACTGGGGTAACTGAGAAGCAAGCTGGGGCCCTCTGGAGGCACGGGGGGATCCCTGGGCAATGGCCAATAATTGGAGAGAATGTGGAAATGCTCTGAGAGAGGCAAGCCATGATTGAAGACGTAAGGCTGGCTCAGAGGGCTTCTAGGTCCCTCTCCTCCCCCATATTCTCTCCTGCAGTCCAAACATAGTGCCTGTCACAAGCAGGCACTCAATATGAATTTGATGACCACTATAGAGATGGGGCAGAGGAGGTAAGATGGGACTGAGAAATTAAGAAATTAAAGTTGCGGTGGGGACATATTCCTTTCAAAAGGGACTCACTGGGCTCGGGGAAGCAGCTCCTGGCAGGCAAGACTGGGAGAGCCCAAACTTTGGATGGAGTATTCTCCAAGGGCTTCTGTGGTCTGAAGGCAATTCTGGGGACTCTGAGGGTACAGGCTCAGAGCTCAGATGCTGGCCGAAGGAGAGGTTTCCATAGCCAGAGTCTCATATATAGGAGGAGCTTCTGAGTAACACCATGTTTCATCAGTGGCTTGTTCAGGGTGGGGACAGGGGTGGTCAAAGCCTTTGGAAATGAATTTTTGTCCTATCAGGGCCTGCCCTGTGTTCACGGTCTCTACCACGGTTGTTCTGGCCCAGGAGAAAGAGAATGAATGTGGAAGGGGGAGAGGATGAGAGTGAGCCCGGCTCTCCAGACGGCCAGGTTAAAGCCACCATTCTCTCCAGCGGCCAGGGGTGTCACATCTCTTCGCATGGGGAGTCAGCTGTCACAATGTGTCAGGAAAAAGACATGTGGCCAAAAAAAGAGAAAACTGAAAGCCGAAGCAAACCCCCTAAGGAGGTATGGGGGCTGAACCGGGGGACCCCTGTAGCGGAATCCTAACTCTTGACCCCACAGCTGAGCACAGACCAGGCCCTGGTGGCTACTGCTCGAGGCAGGGAAGGCATCTTGGACTACATCCGGGTTTCTTCCTTCTTGCCAAACCCCTGCCCCTCCATCTGGGGACCCCACCCCTCCCCACCAATCAACCAGTTACAAATACCACACACTGTATTACTAGGCTGAACCGGCAGCTCCTCCTCCGAGCAGCCCACAGCCAGAGTCCAGGTCTCTTTGGCTGGGCCGGTTCAGTGAGATCTAAGAACCTTGGAATACACCAATCACAGTCGGATAATTATAATTTTAAAATGTCAGCTTCATACTTACCAGCACTGTTTATTTTAATATCTGTTTCCTGTTATATGTCAAATACATAACTTAAAAGCACATCCATACACATCTCCTACAAGCTGCACCTTCATCATGAGAACCCATAGATGCACAATGTCTACTTTCCTTCCTGTGGCTGGGTTTACCGCTTTTGCTTTCTTTTTTCTTGTTTCAAACCAGAGTCATCGGCAGAACCAGGATGGGTGGGGGGGAGGAGCTGAGACAGAAATGACAACAAGATGTGTGAGTTGAGGGGGAGGGGAGGCGGAAGAAAGAAGATGGATTTTGCAGCCCAGTGTCAAGACCCAAAAAATAACAATCCAGTGTTCCTCCTCTTTTCCGAGTAGGGGGATTTTCTTTCTTTCTCGGCAAACAGTTGATGGCGCATGTCTTGCTGCTATGACTTCTCTTGCTTTGCTGCAAAAGTGTTTCCTTTGCACTGGAGTGGGCAGCACACGCTTTAGGACAAATGGAATGCCGTCCATGTAAGGTAACGTGCAGAACCAGGGTCGTTTTGGACTCCTACGATCACTGTGGTCTGGCTTGCCTTTGTGGTTCCACAGGGCTTCGAAAGGGGGAGTGAGAGATTATTGTCATTTTATATATATATATACTTTTTTTTTTTTCCTGAAAAATCCCACCAGTTCTTCAATTTGTCTGCAAAGGAAATGTAGGTGTTCAGATGTTGGTTGTTGCTGTTGGCCGGAAGCGTTGCCAGCCCCATCAGCAGCGCAAGCACGCGGTGTTTCCTGTATATATATCTATATCTATATATATCTATATATATATGCTTTTCCTTTCCCAGTCCCTCTTCGGTGACAGTGCGTCACAGCTGGGATTGCAGTGTTGAGTCGGAGAATCCAGAATGAAGGCCCCTTCTTGACGGTTCTCTGGCTTGGGTTGGACCAGAAGCGCCAGCATCTCCTCACAGAGGTCAGGATTCCTAGGGCCAGAGGCATGGAGGGAAGGGGACACGAAGGAAGAGGACAAGAACAATTAATAACTTCCGCTTACTCATCTTTAAATACGCGGCAAGAGGTGGTTTTAGCTACCTTTCTTGTATGCCCTTTATCATGGCTCAGGCAGATCGAGTGACTTGTTGAAAGCCACACGGCTGAAACCTGCACCCACATCTGTCTGGAAATCTGTACAAGTCTCCTTCAACACTGAGAACCTCGGATCACATGCGGTTCACCTCTTCTTCCTACCTCCTCCCAGTCTAAAAACTGTTTCCTTGTGATTGCAGAAGCTCTTTGTCTTTCCTCTCTGATCTCCATGGGCCTGTGTGTCCCAGGGATTAAACCCCAGGAAGCAGCGTTTCCATAAAGAAATTAGAGCCTGGGTTCCAACTCAAGTTTGACTCTAAAATTTTGTGGTCAAGGGTATGGGCTCCACCACCAGACTGCCTGAGTTCAAATCCCATTGCATGGCCTATGAGATCTGCCATCTTGGGTGAGTTTCTTAACATCTTTAGGCCTCCCGTGCTCCTCTGTAAAATGGGTGCTTCCTCACACAGTTACGGGGAGGATTCGAAACAAAGGTCAGCAAACTGGAGGCACTGAATAAATCACCGACCGCCGCTCCTATTATTACTACTGCTGTTGTTAACTTAGCCACACAGTGTTTGGATCTTTTTGAGGGCAATGGCGGCCTTTTACTTTGTCTTTCCAGGGCTCATCACTGTGCACGGTGCACAGCAGCTCCCCCAAGTCACTTAACAGATGGGGTATCCTTCCTGCCCTTTCCCACTCACATGGGGTCAAGTGCAAAGGGAGTCAAAGACATGAAATCCTTCTCAGTTCAGTTGACAGATGGGAAAATGAAGACCCAGAGGGTTTGATGTCTTAGTGAGTTGGTGACAGAAATGAGACCAGAACCCAAGATCCCTGCTTCGAAACGGGTCAACTTTTTCTCCCACTTCGTCCAGATCTTGAAGGTAAGGAAGCTGGGTGTCACTGGCACTGCTGAGGAGACGGGTCCTGTCTGAGGGAGACGTGGGCCAGTGGGAGGGGACGGAAGAGAAACCATACATCCGGCCTGGGAATTGCAGGGAGAAAGAAGACCCTGTGTCAGATGGGTGTGCCTTCCACACTCCCAGCAAGAACTTTAAAGAGGAGGAACTTCTGGAAGGAAGGCCAGGAGTCAAGTGCACTCTGGACAGATGCTCTGGAGGATTCAGGGAGGGAAGAGAAGCTGAAGACCAGCAAGCTGGACACCTACAAGGAGCCAGGGTCTGTGCGCCAGGCTGGCGGCAGAAGCTTACAGCCTGACTTAACTCAGGGCTCTTGTCCATCCCTGAACATGGCGCAACCTTCGGTTATAAGTATGTGGGTTCATAGCGCCAAGCACCTCTGTATGTGAGGTGCTATCCTTGTGTGTCCCCCGCCTCATCCAAATTTGTATGTTGAAGCCTTAATTCTCAATGTGAGGGATTTGGGGGGGTCTTTGGGAGGAACTTAGGTTATAAGGGTGGAACCTTATATACAAGGGTGGAACCATATACAGGATTAATGCCCTTATAAAATTATACACAAGAGAGATTCTCTCTGTCTCTGCTCTGCCACGTGAGGACATAAGAAAGACAGCCACCTGCACCTTGATCATGGGCTTCCCAGCCCCCATAATTGGGAGAAATTATTATCATTTTATATGTGTGTTGTTTAAGCCCCCCAGTCTGTGGTGTGCTGTCATAGCAGCCCAAACTAAGTCACTAGATTAACTTCCTTTTGTAGGTGAGGAAACTGAGGTGCAGGGAGGCTCCTCGGGGCACACGCTAGCAAGGAGTTTCTGGCTCCAAAGCCTGGGTGTGTTCTTTCTACTCAATTCTGCTAACCATCTGAGGGTTTTTTCTTTTCTAACAGTGACAGGCTGCACTTTAAGTCCTATAGCTCAGTGTAACACAGGGTGGGATGTCTTCAAAAGCCTTTAGACACTTCACAAGTGCCAGGGACATCTAAACGATGCCATATTCTAATTTATTCTTCTCGGTTTATTACATCAGAGCCCGAATGTGCAGTGTTTTGTCGGGTTACCTTGAGTTGAAAGAAATCAGAGTCAACCTTAGCTTTTACTGAGCACCTACAACGTGCCAGGCACCGTGGCAACTCCTGTATACGAACGATCTCATCAACCCTGTGGGATAAGGAGGTTAAGACCGCAGGGTGGCTTTGGAGTCTCACAGATGAGCTTTGACTCCCTCATCAAGCCCTGTGGCTCTGAGCAAGTCACCTAACATCTCAGGGGCTCAGTTTCCTCATGAGTGAGAATGAGCAGATGATAATACTTCGGTCAGGTGCACAGCCCGGTGCCTGGAATAGTGTAAACAATCCACGTACACTTCAGGAGTTGTTATCACTGTGATCATTTGTTAACCACTAGCCGATGAGCAAGTGCAGAGACAAACAATCTGCTGGAAGTCACATGGCTAATGACAGGCAGGGCTGAGGCTGAAGCTACGTTTGCAGGATTCCAGATCTTTCCTTGGGCTACCAAGATATAGCCATCCATCAAACTGACATGTTTCAAGCACTTTAAAAATGAGTTTTCAAATTCAGAGAAGACCTCTCCCCTAGAATGAGAGAGTCTGATGATATTAGGGGTCAGAGGTGGTTCCTAACTAGTATAAAGCATGTGGAGAGAAAAGGCAAAGGAAAAACTGCTGTCTTTCCAGGGGACAACAACATCAAAGGAAGAACTAACAGAGAGGCAAGGAGGACAAATGAGACCCACCAAGTGGGCAGATGTAAAAGGCTGAACGGTGTTGGGTGGGGGGTGGCCAGGATGTGCTAGCAGGGATGAGAACTCTGAGCATCCAGGGAAAATTGGAAGGCAGGAGCCTGGGGGACTGGCTGGAAATACCCCAAGAAAGATGGGGAGGAATGAGATAGGGGAAGGAAAAAAATAGGAGAAACATGTGACAGGTACTTTAGGGATCAACAGCGTAGGCCATGCCTGGAAGGGGCTTGCCCCATCTCTTCATTTTGCAAGTGAGGAAACTGTGTGCCCAGGAGGGAATGGCTGGGACTGGAGCCAGGTCCCCAGATTCCCAGCACAGAATTCTTTGCACCAGTGGCTGCCCAAGGACTTCTTAAGGACCAACATATAAATACAGATTCAGGTCCAGTCCAGCCTTTCTAAATCAGACTCTACGACCACAGTTCTCCAGTACCCGTTATTCCCCAGGTGATGCTGCTGGCGCACTACCACTTGAAGATCTGGGGAATGACAGGCAAGAATAACGGGACAATGGAGGGGACAGGAAGGACAATTTGTATAGAGACTGAGGAGGGCTAGGAGGTAGGCTCTGCCTAGTGACCAACTTCTACTCCTAGAGCAGTGCTGTCCAACAGAAATAGGAATGAGAGCCATGTATGGAATTTAAATTTCTCCAGACAGTACTTGCTAAATGATCTAGATCTTTCTAATTTCCCTCAATCTTTTAGATAGAAACCTTTCGTTTCTAAATTAAAATTCTAAATTTTAAATTACCCTAAAAAAAGTAAAAGAAAAAGGGGCAATAAACTTGAATAATGTATTTTACTTAACCCAGTACATCCAAACATGATCATTTGAACATGTATTCAATAGAAACACTATTGAGACATTTTGCAGGCCTTTTCTCATATTAAGTCTTCAAAACCCTGCATGCATTTTACCCTAAAAGTATGTCTGATTTCAGATCAGCCAATTTCAAGTGCTCGATAGCCATGTGTGTTGCACAGTATGAAGAAAACGTGTCCATCACTGCAGAAAGTTCTGTGGAACAGCACAGCCTAGAGCAGGGTTTGGCAGCCTCTCAAAGTGGCAGGAGAATGTTTCAGTGCAGTTTCTTCTGACAAGAAGAGGGTGGTGATCCACATTCTTGTATCTTTCTAGAAAACATGGTCTCATTCATCAGGGATGAGGGCAAAAAGGAGATCTGCTGCTCGTACGCGTCTTTGAGTTCCTTTTTCACTGTGGCACAAATCCAAGTATACAACTTGACACATTTTTATATATGTCTACGCCCGTGTGACCTATTCTGTTCAAAATGCTGACATTTCCAGCACCCACAAAGGTTCCCCTGTGACTTCTCCTTGCCAATATCAATATCACATCCCAGAACTAAGCAAGATTCTTTCACCATCATTGATAAGTCTGGCCTACTTTTGAACCTGAATAAAATTCTCCCACTCAACTCACTGTCTTTTGTTTTATAGGCCTGATAAAATCCAGTCAGTTTCCAGAGGGACCAGAAGAACCACTCCCCCAATTCAGGCCAATAAAAGCCCTATCTGCTAAGGCTCCATGTCCCTCCTCAGCAAGGCACGGGTGGTCTGCCCATAAGGAAACAGAAAAGAAAGTTTCTGGCCCTGGGTAGCCTGAGAAGTCAAGGATTTGCAATCTAGCATAAGAACTTTGGTCATCATATTTCCCCTTAGCAACATCCAGTGACCTGTGAGGGAGGCAGAGATTCAGGAACAGGAAGGTGGCCCTGGGCCTGAGGGCCTTTTTCTGGCTTCAGGTTTCTAGGTAATAGTCAGTGAGGCTATGCTTGTCTTGAGCTGTCCCACCTTAGGACCTGCTATCAACCCTCTCTCCCTGTCCTTCTCACTTCCAGATATACTTGGGCCTTAATACCCCAAGAAGCCAAGGAACCAGTCTCCCCCTTCCCCACTCAGATGTACCGTATTTGGGGGAGCTACTTCTCTCATTTGAGCCACAAACCAGGAACATGGGGACTTAAAGCCATGCCCGGGACCAAGCCACCTGCCGGGCTCTGAGATGGAAATGAACCTCAGAAGATGTCGCCATGGTTCCCTCCCCCTGCCCCTGGCTGCTGGGCCTCAGAGGGCTTACCTGCGGCTTCCGGTCCCTCTCCTCCGGGGACGGGTCTGTTTCCCTATACACGACAGCTTTGGTTACCAGCATGTCTGGGTGCTGCAGCTTGGCTTCCTTGATGGCCAAAGCCAGGGCCTGGCAGACAGGAACAACAAAGTGAGGATATCAAGTACGGGAGGGGCCGTGGAGCCCGACAAGCCCCCCTGTGTACAGCTGAGGCCCAGGGAGGGGCCCCGGCCAAAGAGTTAAAGGGAGAGCCCAGAGCTCAGGGCCTCTGGTTCCTTCAGGTTCCCATTCTATGTCCCTCCTTTTGGCACTCATTTGGGGCTCCTTGTCTGAACAAGGATCAGCATGAAATGGACTTCATCTCTGCCCACAAGGGCAGCTGTCCATGGGTGACCCAATACGGGAGGGACTGGGGACTGGATGGGGCCCCAGGAACAGCATTCTCTACCCCCGTACCTGGTCTTGATCAACATCTTCATCCCCAGTGATGATGATCCGCTTCTCGATCCTTGTCTCAGAAAACCCCCCTTTCACAGTCTGCAGAGTGAGAGGGTGGCAAGGTCAGCCCTGGGTCCTGCTGGAGCATGACAGGGAACCCATCCAAAGCACCCCTCAAGGGCGAGGCTGGAACCAGCAGTCACCTTCTCTCCTGGCTTCCTCTTCTGGTTTTGGGGACTTTAGATGGCGCGTCTTGCCCGCGGCCACCACTCTCCCAACTACCAAATTGCCTCCTCTAGGTCTTCCAAGCCCAGCTCATGTTTCTCCCCGGTCCCGATTGGTGACTATGTCCCCCTACTGCCATGGTACTCCCCGAGCACCAAGTCTGTCTCTCTTCCGCAGTTTCTGAGGCTCTCTGCCTTGCACTGACCTTGTGTGTGTGACCCTGCTAAATTACTAAATCACTGGAGCTCTTGAGGGCAGGGGCTGCATTATGTTCATTTCTGTATCCCCTCTGCCCCTCCCCCCATCCAATCTGACCAGGGCAGTACTAAATGCAGAATTGTTGAATGAACACATGAATGAAATGTGAATGGCAACACGGTTCTATCTTAAATGACCTCAAACAATACTACCAGAGAAAGCTGTGCTGGTGACATTTATCATCTCCACTGTTTCCAGAAAGGGCAGGGTTTGGGCATAAGTTTAGAAGTAGAAGATGGGCAAGGACCTAATTGCTTAGAATATCAAGGAGGATGATAGCTGAGAGAAATCCCAGCAGGAGCCAGCCAGACCCAGAAAGAAGGAGACTCCTGGTTTACAGGCAGGGAGCAACTTTGGGAAGAACAGTTTTCTGAGCTGTATGCATTGGGGTGTGTGATGGAAAACCTTCCCATAAAACTTT
>PITA01004938.1:0-55977 GCA_004023965.1 Spilogale gracilis | reverse complement strand
TAAACAAATACACAGCCTCTGCTCCCTTCTTTTGCATTGCTTAGAACCTCTGCATCCGTCTTCTCCTCCCTCACAAGTCCTACCCGGCTTCCTAAGACCCTGCACAAATCTCACTTCTTCTAGAAGACCCCCTCCTCACTCTGAGGCTTCCTTACATCATCCCTTCTAAATCCTGCCAGCACTTAAGGTCTATAAGGTATACATGCCATGGCTCAGAATTGCTTCCAGTGAGGTGGTCTTGCCTCCCCCCAGCCTGGCTGCCGAGGATGAAGAGCAGGGCCCGTGCCTAGGACACCCCATAGTACAGAACAAAGCACATAGCACTCCAGAAACTAGTGCTCCTAAAAACAGGTCTTCTCTGTCCATGATACAAGGCACAGCGATGGCCATGACCTTCCCCAGCCCCACAGCCAGGCTGGGGGCAGAGAGGACCCTGCTGCTACTCACTTTGGTAACATGGGTGGTGGTGGAGGTGGAGAGGGTTTCCGCGGTGGCGCCGTAGGTGCTGGTGAGGACATCTTTCCCGATGATCTGCAGAATATAACCACCCCCCACCCCAGGGGTCAGGTAAGGACACTGGGCTCTGTAGGGTGGGGGTGGGGGGTAAACCAAGGGTGCCCCAAGAAGGTGAAGTTTGGAAGCCAAGATACTTCAAATCACTGAGTCTAAGAATTCAGGAACCCTGGAATCTTCAGAATGCTTGACCCATGATTTTCTCAAACCACTGACTCTCAGATTTCTAGAACTTGAGATTCCCGAGGCCCAGAATCCTAACAAGACCCCAGATTTTAAGAATCCTGGAATCTCAGAAGAATGAATGGGGGACCCAGGGTGGGAACAGAGCCCTCCCGAGCCCCCACCCCGTCACGGCCAGGAACACATGGCCTCCGGGGCTAGACAAGGAGAAGGACAGACTTGGAAAATGCAGGAGATGCAAGAGACCTCACAGTGATAGCCTCAGGCTCACGGGAGCCACTGACAGAGCCACATCCAGAGTGCAAGCCTCTGGACTCCTAGTCCCTTTTCCCTCCTGGTCAATAAGGAGAGCAGATGCAAGTGAGCGCCCCATCACAGGCACCACCAAGGGGGGTGCTGCTTTACTCTCACTTGCGAAGCCTCCCGGTGTGTGTATGTGGGGGGGTGGAGGTGATGGATGAGACTCTGGTGGGCACAAGGGAACCCTGCAGTCATCTGAGAACGATCCAGGTTCCTGGCGCTGTGCTTCAAAGGGCAGCCCACTGGGCTCTACACTGTGGGCCACCTGTGGACAGCATTCTCAGCACAGGGTCCCCTAGCCTGAGCTGGCCCTACCCACTTACCGGAGAAAGAGAACGGATATCCGTGGCCACCGTCTGTGGGCCTGGGATCATGGCAGCTGCCCCCTTCCCGGACTTGAGACTGTTCTCCTGGGGAAACAATAGTGCTCAGATGGCCAGATCTCACGTGGGTGGGTCCCCAGGATAGCCAGAGCACACAGCCGCGTAGCTTTCACGGCCACGAGATTGAGGAGTGACACTGTCATGCACTCACATGCGCACACACACACCTGCTCTCATACTCACTCTCTCATTCGCTCACACACTCACTTGCTCGACATTTAGAGTGTCTGTGGTTAGGGACACTGGCGAACAAGACACGGCGTTGCTCTCAGGAAGCACTACCAAAGAAGGGGAGACATTCGGGTTCTCATCCTGGCCCTGCCGTGTTCTAGCCCTGTGGGCTGGGCATAGCTGCCTCCGTTCCATGGGCCTCATGGATTTACCTATAAAATGGAACCCCTGCAATGTTAGTTTGCCAATGGTAACAAACGCCCCACTCTGGCAGGGGATGCTGATTATGGGGGAGGCTGCGCGTGCAGGGGTAAGGAGCATATGGGAAATCTCTCTGTATGTATCCCCACAGAGGGAGCATATGGGGCACCTTCCTCTCAGTTTTGCTGTGAAACTGCTCTAAAAAAATAAACTGCTCTAAAAATATTAAGTCTTAAACATTTTTTGTAAAAAGACACCCTGCCCAACTCCCACAGAGACATTATGAGGTTGACAGAGGAAAAAGGGTTTGCAAATGCCAGTCTTGGGATAAACAGAGGAACCCAGGCTGGCTACCAACAACGTAACACTTTGTACTTCTGAGTCCTTGCTATGTGTTCGGTATTCGGTATGGTGTTCGGGACGCTATCTCATTTAATCCTCAGAGCAACCACGGGAAATTGCTTTAATATTCCTATTTCAGAGTTGAGAAACTAGAAGACCAGAGAACATCAAGTAGCTTATTCACGTCCCACCACCCCCCCAGTCCACGTTTGTGACTCCAAGCCCGAAGTGCAACACTACTCTGCCCTCGAATGCTCACCCCAGAACAGTTCTCCTGGTCCTAAGGTAGATTCTAACTGCTAGGGACTCCTGCCCCACGTCTGTCAGGGGGTCTTGTCGCCTGCATCTACCTCCCACTTCCTGCACCATGTTGGGCTCATGTCTATCTGTCCAGGGGCGCACCGCTGTGTGTGTCCTAGCTGAACCCTGGTCTTGGTCTGTGCAACCTCTGCCTGCCAGGGGAGGGTGAGAATGGCAGCCCTTTCTTTGCCTTCACCTTGCCTACCCCCAGGCCTGCCTCCAGCCGAGGCAGTGACCTATTCCCTGGCTTTCCACCAGTGAGCAACTCTCTTAGATGGAGCTCCAGAGTGTGGCCCGGCAGGAGGCCTGAGAGCATGCAGTCTCGCCCACAGACACAGAACGATGCTCCCTATCACTCAGGTCAACGCAAATCAGAACCAGAGTGGTGAAGAAAAGAGTGAAGAAAAGTGAAGAAAAGAGCCCTCGTGCCCTGTGGACAGGAGCGCCGACACAGTGCAGCCGCTCTGGAAATCAGTATGGAGGTTCCACGGAAAAAAAATTAAAAATAGAACTACCGTAGGATCCAGGAACTCCTGGATACTTACCCAAAGAAAACAAAAACATTAATTGAAAAGCTATATGCACCCCTAGGTTTCCTGCAGCCTTATTTACAACAGCCAAGATATGGAAGCTGCCCAAGGGTCCACTAATAGAAAAATGGATAAGGAAGATGTGACATACAATGTTCTTACTCAGCCATAAACAAGAATGAGATCGGACCATTTGCAACAGCACGGATGGACCTAGAGGGTACGATGCTAAGTGAAATAAGTCAGACAAAGACAAATGCCGTATGAATTCATTTCTCTGCGCAATCTCAAAAACCAAACAAACCAATGAGAAAACACAGACAGATCATAAATAGAGAGAACTGCGAGTTGCCGGAGGGGCGTGGCTGGAGGGATGGGCAGCCAGGGGGGAAGGGGAGTGGGAGGGGCAGGTTTCCCCTTCCGGTGGGAACAGGTCCCAGGCAGGAAGGGTGCCCCACAGAGAATACAGTCGGTGGTTCTGTAAGGGGCTGCGTGGGGACAGACGGCCGCTGCGCTTACAGGGAGCACAAAAATACACAGAGCTGTCCAGTCGCTATGTCGTAGCCTGAAACCAAGGTCACACTGTGTGTCAACTACGTTTCAATTCAAAAAGGCTGGGGGCAGCCTTCCGGGCTCCATGCTTCCTGCTAGCCTTGGAGAGTCATTAGCCCCTGTGAGCCCTACTGTCATTCCAGGCAATTCTCCCCATAAGCCTCTTCATGTCCCACGGCTCCCTCTGTCTGCGACAAAGCCTCACCTCCACCTTCACACTGAAAAGAGAGGCCACTAATGGGGACACGGGTCTTTTGAAACAAGGCAACATCTGTTCTGCCTATCTCTCCTTTATCATCTGCCAGTCCTTGCTCCTGCCTCCAGGAGGTGTGGCTTCTCTCCCTGGCCAGGGCAATGCCACCATCTCCACCCCAGCTGAGGGCTCTCCTCCTCACCACCCTCCCTTAGGGACACCTCAGCCATTCCAGGCTTTCTCACAAGGCCCCTGGCCCCCATCCTTTTATCTAGAGCCCAGATCTTTCTTGAAACTTAGACCTTTAAAACCAATTGTTCCCTTAATATTTTCCCCTGAAAATGTCCCACAGGCACCTTGGACTCCTCAGAGATCCGACATGGAATTCACTGCCTCCCCCCTAAAGAGCCATTCCCTCCAGGGCTCTCTGTCTGCATCAGAGCTTCTCAGACTTGGGGGGTGTCACAGACTGCTGGGCCCTGCCCCAGAGTTTCTGATTCAGTAGGTTTGGGGGGTGGGGTGGGCGCAGAGATCTGCTTTTCTGAAGGTTCCCAGGACTGCACTTCAAGAATGGCTAGGTTAGGGTTAGGTCACCAGCCCATCTGGTCCTCTGTCACCTGAACATTCTGTCATTGACCAAATCCTGCACCTTCCTCCCTCCAGTTATCCCTTAACCCTGCCCCCCATTCTCAGCATCCACCTCCTTGCATACCGGCTCTGCCATAGCCCCTAAACCAGTTCCCTGCCTTCTCTTTCCATCTCTCCCAATGGCGTGCGGGCTCCGGGCGCTTTCTGTCTCCCTCAGTGCTGGGTGCACAGCGCATCACACAGCGTTCAACAAGTATTTGCCAAGGGAAGGAAGGAAGGAAGGAAGGAAGAAGGATAGGAGGGAATTTTTTCTCTCGTGATGTCCCACACAGTTGCCAGGGTAATCTTTCTAAAACACAGAAACATATATTTGATGATATCACACCCCGGTTTCAGAAGCTGAAGTGATGCCCCAGTGCCCCCCACTGTCACAGGATGAAGTGTGAACCTCCTATGTGACATCTGAGGCCCTTCACACCCTGGCCCAGCCTACCTTTCCAGCCTCTTCTCCCCCACCGCGCTCCTCTTCCACACACCTGACATCTTGCTTCACTGACCACCTGCATTTCCCGAAATGCTCTGCTCCTTCCCATCCTTGCCTTTGCACCTGGCGTCCCCACTGCCCAGAACGCCTTCTGCTGTGGCCACACCGTCATTTATCCTTGAAGGATGGCTCAGCTGTCCCTGCCGAGGTAAAGCCTTCTCAGTCCTCCTGCATGGGTATCACCCATACCTCTCCTCCCTGTGCCTCCTCGGAAAGCACCGTCACACTGTTCCATGAAGGCAGAGAAAAAGAACAGCAGCTCACATTTACCCCGACTATATGCCAGGCACAACTTTGCACAGATCACCTTCCTCCCTCCTTGGGTCAACCCTTTGAGGGATGTGCTATTATCGCTCTCTGTCACCCCCATTTTACATTAGTGGAAACTGAGGCTTGGAGAGGTTCAGGTAACTTGCCCAGGGGTCATCCTGCCAGGACGTGGGAGAGCTGGGCCTCGTTCACCACTGTGTGTCCAGGACCTAAACAGTGACACATGCCCATGATCATTACTTGAACAAATGACTTCTTGCAAGAGTAGATCTCCTTCAACCCTGTATTCTGAATCAGGCAGGCAATAGAGACTGAGAAATGTTTTTGGAAGAAATGAATGGATGGATAGATGGGTGGGTGGCCAGGTGGGTAAATGAACAATGCAACTGCCTACTCACCATAGTATGAACTTAAGTCTCGCCCTAGAAGTATTCCGATGCCGCGGGCAGAAGGACTGAGGGAGAGGTAGGACAGAGTGACCAGGAAAGAGGGTGCGAGCTGGTAACTGGTTCAGACTTATTTGCCTTTGTTTGCTCAAAACCTACCTGCTGGGTAGTCTAAACGCAATTCCCTTCCTAGGTGTCTACTGGGGGTTTGGCAAGAGAAAGCATCTGAAAACAACTTTCCACCGACTCAAGACAGATCCAGCCCCGGCCCCAGCCCCGGCCCCGGCGGCCAGTGTTCACAGTGGTCGGGATGAGGGTGCACAGTGGTTGAGGGGCATAGTGAGGCTTCTGGGTTGGACCCGGCTCTACCATGTACTAGGTGTGTGACCTTAGGAAGTCACTTTACCTCCCTGCACTTCAGGTTCTTCATGTGTAAAGGGTGAAGAAAAAAGAGAATCCCCTCCGGCTTTTGTGAGGACTCAGTGAGATCACCAATGCATGGCTCTCGGCACCTTGTGTGGCAACACAGCCTGGACGCCTAACGTTATCTGGTCTGGGTCATCAATAAAGGATCTGACATCACTGGACTCTCTTAAGAACCTGTGAACCAAGGGCACCTGGGTGGCTCAGTCGGTTAAGCATCTGCCTTTGGCAAGGTCATGATCTCAGAGCCCTAGGATGGAGCCCCACGCTGGGCTCCCTGCTGAACAGGGAGTCTGCTTCTCCCTCTCCCTCTGCTGTTCCCCCGCTTGTGCTGGTGAGCATGTGCTCTCTCAGATAAATAAATAAAATCTTAAAAAGAACCTATGAAACAGGCAGAATGGGAATGATTCCCATTTTACAGATGAGGACACCTGAGGCCAAGGACTTCTTTCACATCAGACAGCACACAGGCAGCAGAACCAGAATCTAGGGAGATGGTCCAAAATCCTGAGCTTCCAATTTAGGGTCACTGCACGCCATCTACTGACCAAGGCAAGGAAGTGGCCCGAGACATGAGAAACCGCTCAGCCGCCAGGGTCTGTCAGGGACTTAAGCTCAATCCTCACGCCTCGCCAATAATCACATAATGGAATGGTACCATCCTCCTTTACCCCTGCTGTGGCTGAGATGGTCCAGATAACTGAGACTCAGGGATCCCACCTCCCACATTATTCAGTTTGGAAAACTGAAGTCTCACTGGATGTCATGATGGTGCCCAATAGGATGGTGCCTCTGTGTCCCATGCCTGACATGGGGAGCGCAGAGAAGGACCACCCCAGGTGGCCGGTGGTGTGATGCTGTAGTCTGGTGGTTTGAGGGCAAGGGGATGGTCAAAAAAGGAAGACCGCTGGGTCCTACTTACCATGGTGGTCGATATGGTCTCGGTGGTGATGGAGGGAGTGGTTGTTATGGAGTCCTTTCCCCCTGGGGCAGTCCCATCAACCTGCTGGTCAAAGGGGTCATGAGAGAGAGGGTGCACACGGCCTATGCCCGGAGCATCTGTCACCTGGGCAGGTGGCATTCCCAGTTACAGAGGGATTGGCTGTGGGAGCGAATATGCAAGGGTGGGGAGGGGGGGCTCGTCCCCACACAGCCTGAGTCACAGGGTCCTCAGGTCCCCCAGTTCATTTGAATCACCTTATCTGACAAAGGACACATAATCCCAGATAATTCTGCAAGCCCTATGTGCAAGTGTTCCTCCACCTAGCGATTCCACGGCCGGGAGTACATCCTTTGGGTATCAACTCTGAAAACTTTGCCAAGAAGTATGAACAAAGAAGTGCACTGAAACAGTCATCATTAAGTGCCAAAGACAAAACAGCCACAGGCCCCTTGACGGGAGACTGCAGGATAAGTCAGGACCCACTCCTAAGTGGGACTGAGAGTAAGGTGGGCCCACAGAGGGCAACAAGGAGTGATCTCCAAGACAGTCACTAAGAAAAAAGGGTCAGGTGTAAAAATGATCTCTTTTGTATAAAATTCTACAATCTAGAGATGTTAGTGTATATATTGGAAAACGTAGACATCTTTTTTCTGGGAAGAACCATAAGAAAAATTTCTATTTGCTCCGTTCAAATTTCCTAACTGTAAATACTTTGTTGTTTTGTTTTGATGTCAGTAAGGATTACTGGGCTCTTGACTTTGCGGCCTTTTTTCGTTTCTCCGTATTTCTCTACAGGAAAACAAAATGAAACACTGGTCACTGAAACGAGAGAGGCCACAGAGGAGGCGTGTGGCTTGAGATCACACAGCTCGTCAGAACTCGAGCCTCTCGGCTGCTGCACCAGCTACCAGAGACGGCTACGCATGTTACAAACAGGGGAGAAGAACATTCAGTTGTCTGTGTCTGTGTCTGGCTTACACCTTACTTATTTCTTGAAACGCAGACTAGTCTCCACCCCCAGCACTGCAGCTCCTCTGGCCAGGAGGAACCCAGAGGGCATCTATCAGACCTACAATCTCAAGGTTCAAAGTTTAAAAATGAAAAAACCACAAGAGGAACCTCTGTGCACCCCTGTGCACCCGGATGCTCATAGCACGCCCGTGTCTCTTCCGAACTGCTCTGTCCCAGGTACCAAGTATGCTTCATCTAGCTAAGACAAATGATTTTTTAAAAATCTTTTTCTCAGTTTGTTCATTTTGCCAATCTGATATGGAACTCCTATGTGTAAAAAAAAATAATCCAGTGTGAGTCATTCTGACAGAAGCTGAATGGGGATCTCTCCCTTTCTGCCCCAAAGCAGCCCCTGGGGTACCTCAAGAAACCTCTCCAACTCCTTCAAGCAATCTGAAAGCCACAGTCTAGTCCACTCGCTGCTGGTCCTTACAAAACTCCCAGGAGGACAGGGAGACATGATCATTCCCATTTCAGAGATGGGAAGTCGAGACTGTAAGAGGTGTGGTCTGCCCAGGATAGGAATTCATTCCATCGCCCACTCCCAGAGCTCAGGGAGGGCATGAAGCTCAGAAGAACATCAAGATTAACACAAAGGCTCTGGGGAAGCTGGACTGGCAAGAATTGGCCGGGGGGGTTGGCCTAGGTGGGGAGCCCCCTCTTAAATGTCCAATACCTATGCTCAGGGTGCAATGGAAGTCTCAGGTACCTGGTTGGTGCCCACAGTGCTGACTCTGGTCTGCAGGACAGCCTCAGGCTCAATCTTCTTTCTGATGGCCAGGCTGCTGACAGTCATGGTTTCCGCTTTCACAGGCTGTAGGGAGATGAAGGAGGACACTCCATAACCCAAGCTTCTGCCTGACTCTTGCTCCCAGGCCACTGTGGCGTCTCTCCCATCCCTACAGCTGGTCAGGTCCCGGGAAGGGCACACAGGTCAGGGCAAAGAGGCACGGTGAGCTGTCCCGGACAGACGGGGACCCAGACGGAAAGCCAGGGGCCACCAGCAGCACCCAGACAGGCCGCTCAGGACTCTGCCGCCACATAACCTCCTGGTGACTATAAGCTGGCTTTCAGACTCCCATTAAAAGAACATATACTCTTCAACTAATAAACTCTCTGCCGGGTCCCCCACTAAGTACTGTCCTTATATACTTGTCACTGAATCCTGACCAACCTCAATGATTATGTTGCCCCCTCCCAGCTGCTTCTTGAAACTGTTCTTGAAAGCAGGAGTCACACACCTGGGGACCTCCGGGGGGCCAGGCAGGAGGTGTAAAGGGGTGAAGTGGGCTTACTGAGGACTGGGGTAAACAGGAGGACACATGCTCTCACCACTCAGGTTTGGCCAACGGCGGTCATGGCCTCTGAATGACTTGGATCATCTGATTTTTTTTAATGATTAAAAACAAACAAACAAACAAACATCTGTGGATTTTATATTCCACGTCCTGATTTTTCAATCAAGGTCAAAGAAAACACGCATGCTAGCCAGATCTGACCTGGGGCCACCGGTTTTCAACCTCTCCTCTAGAAGTCTTCGGTTAAATGATCAGTTTCTTCAGACTCCTGGAGCAAGGTCAGTTCATGTGACTGCGAGTGTATGAGAGCTGAATGAGTGCATGAAATAAGCCCGCCATCTGGCTGGGAGTGTAGTGAGAGGAGGTTCTTAGAGATGACTGTAACCGGGAATATTGATCCAGTTAATCATCTATTAATGCCTGGCACATGTGGGCTAGGAGGAGCTGCCACCCAGGGGGACAGCGGGCCTGGCAGCCACTAACTGGACTACCTAGGAGGATGCCGGGAGCAGAAACATTGCAGAGCAAGGGGGCTGTGGATGGAGCAACACTTCTGCCCAGGGTGGTCAGAAAAGCATCTGCTAGGGAAGTGATAGTTGAATTTGGTCCTGGAACATACAAGTCTGCAAGGCAGAGAAAGGGAAGGGAAATTTCCACCCAGAGGGCACAGCATGGAGTGAATGCACAGAGGAGACAAGCTCATATTTCAAAGCCTGGAACATGGGAGAGAGCAGAGTGTGGTAGGAGATAGGCTGGGGCCGCAAGAGATGAGAGGGCAAAGGGATCACGGGACAAAGATCCTCTGAAGGAAGGACGCAAAGCAGAGGGACACAGTGGATCCCAGTGTCCCCCTCAGTGATGATGTTTCCTCTTCTCTAGGAGTTTCTGCTGCTACCTCGAAACCCCAGGGCCAGGTAGGCTTTGACTGCTGCCCTTTTCCCCAGGAAGCCCAGGC
Organism: Spilogale gracilis; assembly: GCA_004023965.1. Classification (NCBI taxonomy): domain Eukaryota; kingdom Metazoa; phylum Chordata; class Mammalia; order Carnivora; family Mephitidae; genus Spilogale; species Spilogale gracilis. The sequence continues at coordinate 45,891 of PITA01004938.1, read as the reverse complement.
CCTGGGGAGAGGAGCCAGGTCAGGATCAGGAAGAACCATTGACTTTCAGGTCAGCGGCAGGTGAGTCCATGAGCACGTGCCTTCTGCAGGCGCCATGCAACATAGGGAGAAGAGGCGAGTGAGACCAGGCCACCTGGCATCATCTGACCTCGGGCAAACAGGCAAGCGATGGGGTCACAGGGTTAAAACGCCAAGGAATGCACGTTAGGGGCGAACCAAGATGGAAAACATGCGGGCACAGAACCATGCTTTCTGCAAGAGGCAGTCATGCAACACGAAACAGAGCTTCAGGCTGAGAGGCTCAGGCTGCAGGCTGGTGGCTCGGTCTTCTCACAGATGGCCCAGGGCCCTCTGAACATGCAGTGCCCACCGGGCCCAGGTATCCAGGATGCTCCACTGTACCTCAAACTGGGGCATATCTGGGGTGGCGCAGGCCCCTCGATCCGGGCTATCCTCGATGCCCCCAGACTCATCTTCCTGGCCGAGGCCCCCCTTGCTGAGATCCCGGGAGAACACCAGGCCCTCGGTCTCTGAGTCGCTTTTGTCTCGGTCGAGCTCAGGCAGGCTGCGGGAGAAGTCCTCGAAGGCGCTGCCATGGTAGTCACCAATGACTGTGAAGTCAACCTCAGCCTCCAGGCTGGATGTGGAGCTGACGGTGATGCTGGAGCACTTGCGCTCAATGGCCAGGTGGTTGTCCTTCAGGAACACCGCGTCCCTCTCCTGGTCCTGGTCCTCATCTCCCGTGTCACTCTCTGGGGCCCTGGGACGAGGTGGTTTGACCTTCTCCTCTGAGCCCTCCCTTAGCCCTGCTCTCTGTGGCCAGATAAAAATCAAAGGAACGGGGGTGTGGGGTGGGAAGAGAGAGAGAAAGTAAGATGGTGAATGACAGAAGAAACCGGGGGGGTCGTTTCAGTGTCTCAAATAGAAGAGCAGGCCAGGAAATGAAAAACACCCCAGAAAGGTTCTCTGACACGACAATAAGCTTGAAAAACCCGCCAAGCTCTCAAGAGTGGGGAACGCTCCTTTCCGAGGGTCTCCCGCTGATGGCCAGAGCTGGTACAAAGCAAGCCTCCTGCCAGTGGGTTCTGGACAGGAAGCCCCATCCAAGCTGTGGATCCGGGAGCTTATGAGAAGCGGCATTGTGTGCAAGGCAGGGATGGGAACCTGGACCCAGGCCCGTCCGCGCAGGTGGGCATCGAGAGACAGAAACCAAGGAGGGAGACCCAGGGATTTAGGGAAACCCGGGATGGGAAGGCAGGGAGGCTGGAGCCAAGAGCTTGGAGAAACAAAGAGGAAGCCAGCTGATGGTTTGTCAATTCCACTGAGTCTCTGTGGGAGGGGGCGTATTGGCTAGGGGGAGGAAAAACATGGGTTAATTGCTGGGGGCTGGGTGCTACAGCAGTTCAGCCCTAAGCTCCCCGTAGGGTGGAGGTTCGAGTCCCATCAGTGTAATTGACAACGGCAGGCCAAGGAAACGCTGGAGGAGAACCAGCAACTCTTGTCCCACATACATACCTCTCAACTGGCCTGTCAGGGATTAAACACCGCATGCACATTTTTGGCTATTCCAGGATAGTCTTTTTAAAGCCCAACCTAACACCCACCAAATATACATATACATATATATTTTTTTTTTTTTAAAGTAGTTGGCTTCAGGTTCTAGAGATTCAGTGCATTTAGAGATTCACTTGCTAAACTTAGCTTCCATTTTAGCCAGTTTCTGCAAGGTTGAGAGGTGTGAGGACACATTCCAGACAAGCGAGAGTTGAGCTGCCACAGACGGCACTGCCGGAACAGGTGGGAGTTGAAGGCAGCGATGCACCCTGGCCAGGTGGAGATGACCAGGTCATCAGGGCACCGGGGGGCTGCAGAGACCTGAGGGCCCGAAGGGCTGGCGAATCTCAGGTGCCCCCCTTTTCCAGGGGGTTTGGCTGCTAAGCTGGTGATGGGCTTCTCTTCCCTGACCGCATCTCTGGATTTGTTCTGGATTAGAGAAGATAGTTAGTCTTAAGGAAGGCAGAAAGGAACTTGGCAGTGGGGCCAAGAGGGAGCCAGAAGCAAAGGATGGAAACCTCTGGCCTGTCAGCTTCCCCAAGGCGGGAGAACCAGGGAAGGGAAAAGATGAAGGAAGATCGTTGGACAAGCCAAGCAAACAGGTAGGAGCCCAGCAGGTGGGGGCAGCAAGGCAAAGCGGTGGCGCCACCTTCTCAGTGGGGTGGTGCGACCCTCTGGGCACCAGGTCACATCAAAAGCCGAGGGCCTTTGTGGCTAAGCTAACAGGGATCAAGCAGATGAACCCGTCATTCCGCCCGGGCTACCCTCAGGCCCGTGTCAGGAAGAGAAGTCATAGGAATGGACAAGCAGCCTCTGATTGCAGTGATGACGAGGGATCCCTGAAACATGCTTCTACACAGCTACGGAGCATGCGGTCTGCTCCCCCATGGGGAGGGGCAGCGGTGGGGGCGGGGGCTCACGTGGCCGGTGCCCCCGGTGGTTTCCTCCAGCGCAGTTTCGCAGCCCGAATCAGGGGACATGAGCTCGAGGTCCGTGCATCCTTCCTGGGGGGATGTGGTCGTAACGCCCTCCCTGAAGTGGCTGGCAGCCAGCGGCGTCACTGAGGAATGGGTGGCCTTGGGGCCACTGAGGTCCCCTGGGGGCTGAAGCTGGATGAAGCCCAGGTCCAGAGTCTGGTTCCGCTGTTGCTCTACCTGACCCACAGAGGCCTCGGAAGACACCTCGTTCATGAGGGCCCGTGTTTCACTTTGACTTGCTCGGCGAGTTTCGGCTCCATGGGTCTCAAAGATCCGAATTTTGTTGGCCACTGAGGTCTTGCTAATATCTTCCAGGGAGCCCTCTTGGCCCCCAGCCTGGAAAGAGGTCATCTCCTTTCGCTTCCCTGAAGGGAACACCAAACTCAGGGGTACAGCCCCCTCCGCTTCTTCAGAGATAACTTTGGGCTTTCTGCTGACAACAGGCGGTGCCCGGCGCTCACCTCCATTTGGGGTCATGACTGGTCCTCCTCGGTCTTTGGGCCCTGGGCTCTCTTTAAAAGGATGAGCATGTTTGAGGAACACAGGGGACTGTTCTCCAAAAGCATCCCCAAGCTGCAGAGGCTCCCGTGACCCACGAGGGGCTGGGCTTGGAGAAGCTTCCTCTGGAGCTGTCTGAGCTTGAAAGGGGCCAGGGGAGGCTGGGAGGGGGGCGATCACTTCCATATGAAGAAACACTGAGGCCTTTCTGTCCTCTGTCGTGGGTTCTGTTTGGGTGTGGACCAGTCCCCCGTCTTGGGGCAAGAAATTGCCTCTGCCTGGCTTAGCTGGCTTTCTGACGTCATTAGGAGGTGTGGTCCGCATAAGGGCGCAGGCTGGGAGGTCTGGGCGCATGCCCCCTGCTCTGTGAGGTGAGTGGTCCTTCCATAAGGGACTGTTCTCAGCCTTTTCCGTCAAATCTCCACCCTTGGGGGCCTCTTCCTCCATGCCTACGTTGGATGCCAGGTAGCTCAATTCTCCTTCCACCCCCCATTCAGCTTCTTCCCAGTCCTCAGCACATGTCTGCCCTGCAGAAGGTCCCTTACCAAGCTGCTCAACAAAAGCCTCCAGTCTACCTGGTCTTCTGCAGTTCCTGGGAGACCCTGCCCTTTCCCCTAAGCAAGCAGTGTGGGCTTCACCCTCTTCATCCTTGTTCCTGCTGGAAACTGCAGCAGGGTCCTGCGGGCCTGAGGAATTCAGCACAGAGCTCTCTGTGAGCTTCTCTGTGAGCTCCAGCCTGGTCTCATCAATAGGAAGAGCATCCAGGTGCTCTTCCCTTTCCTCCAGAGATGGAGGGACGACTTGGTCTTCAGAATCTTTCTCTCCATAGTTCGAACAGAAGCTCCTCTCTGCAAAGGAAGGTTCAGTTTCATCACTTGAATCAGCTCTGGCTTCTGACTGGGCTGGGTCCAGTAGAAACGACTGGAGTCCTCCCTTGTTGGAGGCTGGAGAAGGGCCATTGGCCTCTGCTGGCCTGGTCCCCGAGGCAGCGGGTCTTTCCCAAGTCTGGACCTCCTCCAGCTCCTTCCTCAGCTCCATCCGGCCCTCCAGCTGACCACCTGAGATCCAGCGCTTCCTGATGGTGGCCTCCCCAGTGCCTACCCTCAACTGGGAGCCCTCAGAGAGGTTTTCTGTCAGTGAGCATCCTGCAGCAGGAGAAGCCCCTCCTGGGCCTTTCCTGACCCAGGGGCCTTCCTCCCACACTGACTCAAAGTCTTCAGGGCTTGCAATCATTCTTCCTCGTTGCTGGGTCTTTGCTCTTCTAACTCCCACCGTTTCTTCTGTGGCCACTTCGACTTTGAACTTGTCCACCAGGACGTCTACCTTGGAGAGTCTGCCATCAGCAAGGATATCTGCGAGGCCTGCCTTACTTTCTTCCTGCTGCATGGTGGTCACTTTTAGGAGACTGAGTTCTTCTGGCCTAGCGTACTCTCTTTCTATAAATACCCAATGCTCTGAACCCTGTGTTTCAATTGGAGCAAGAAGAGTTAACATGAAATATCAGGCACCTAAAGAACGGGTAACTTTTTTCCTCTGCAAGATGGGACCAATCTACTGCCAAAAGGTCAACATATCCCCAGAACTGGCTGGGGGAGAGAAAAGCATGACAATGCCAGGGGAAGTTTCCCCTTCCCATCGAGGCACCCAACAAATTATTTACCAACTCCCCTCAACTGCTACCCCAACTTGATAAAATGGGATGGGGGTCTCACACCCTCCCCATGTTAATCATGGGACAATGGACATCCATGGATGGGCCAGGACTCTTCCTCTTCCTCTTAAAAATACAACTGTCACTGTCAGAAGTGAAAGTAACTTATGTCACATGGAATCTTTGAATGTTAGTGCAAAAATAACTCCTAAGACATCCTCTAGTCCAAGTTCTTCACTGTGCAGATGGGTAAACAGGGACTTGGAGGTCAGTGACTTCCCCAAGGTCAAGTCAGTTCATGGTGTAGTCAGGAAAAGAATGCCTGAGATCCTTGCTGATTTATCTCATGATCTATAGAATATGGATCCCAACAGCAATCTAATGTCAAAAGGGGAAACACTGAAATAAGTTCCATGAGCCACAGCCTGAAATCTGACTTCTCTGCAAGAGTTTCTGGGAAGGAAAGAGATTAGAATGAAAAATTCCAAATGTTTAGCTCAAGAGATCAGTGCCTGTCACCACAGTGGTGGGAAGAGCTTGAATTTTATAGGGTTCATTCCCAAAGAAAAGAATACCAAGGCCTATTCTCGGGGAGTCCTAACAAAATCCATGAAAGAGTAGAAAAGGGCTGACCAGAAGACATCACGGAAGGAAAAGTTCTAAAGACCCAAGTATCATTACTGGTCAAAAGCACCGAGGGGTGCCTGGGTGGCTCAGTTGGTTGGGCAACTGCCTTCAGCTCAGGTCATGATCCTGGAGACCCAGGATCGAGTCCCACATCGGGCTCCCTGCCTGGCGGGAAGCCTGCTTCTCCCTCTCTCACTCCCCCTGCTTGTGTTCCCTCTCTGGCTGTGTTTCTCTCTGTCAAATAAATAAAATCTTAAAAAAAAAAAAGCAGCAAGAGTGTAGTGTTGTCAACCTATTGACAGAACAGCCCCCCATCCCTCCTAGAGCCCTTTCAACAGCACTTTGGGGGGAATGATGGACTTCAGAATTGTTTTTTAAAAAAAATAAAGGCGAGAAGGCCATTGGCATTCTAATCGTGTAGCCACAGAATACTTTCTTCACATAAAACCTCAATGGAAGTCCAATATGTAAGCCAGAGACAGGCTGCCATGATGGGAGTCGGAGGCCTCAGCTGCCCCAGTGCCAAGGTACTGCCCTCCTTTGAAATCCTTGCTCTGACTCCGGCGCCTCATGGCACCGATGTGGAAACAGAGGCCAAGAAAAGGTAAGCACCATGTCCAAGGTCAGAGAGTGAGCTGTGGGCAAAGGCAGGTCTGGAATCCAGTCTCTGAGTCCAAGTTCTGGGAAGTGCCTCCCTGGGTGAGATGTGCCAGAAACTGTTCCCCACCAGAGGGGAAAGATGGAAATGACTGGGCCCTGATTCTGGTTATGACTTGGTGAGGCGTCTGTCAGATCCCATAAGATGTGAAGGATGCTGAAGGTTCAGGGAGCGCTGTAAACTCTCTTACCTCCACTCCCTCAATCCATGCTAGCAAAATCTCCATGGTTTTCAGGGAATCAAACCTCACTGAAAGAATCCTGCCAACAGGTAAGAGAGATAAGAGAAAAGAGGAATTTTTCCTCTGGAATTTTACTTCAGGTTGCTAAGCCTCAGGACAACACCACTGAACCATCCCAGAGAGGAGGGCTTTGAAAGCCTATAGACTCTAGGTCTCTTTTCTTTTTCTACTGGGGAAGCAGGAGCCCTCAGCGGCTCCCGTTTCAGCTTGTACTGACATCAGGAGTCTGGTAATGATGGCCAAAGATGGTCAATGAGACCTCTTCTGGATTATGCTTCCCCAAGTCTAACTAGAACCTAGTTTCTAGAAACTAGAAGCTTAGAAAGTAGGTTGAGTGGGGTGGGAACTAGCCCAGCATAAAAAGAAAGATTCCATAGGAAGAAGAAAGGAAACATGTACTTATATTGTTAATTTGTGCCAGGCAATGCCAGACCTTTGTCTAAAGTGATTAAATTTAATCCAAATGGCAACCTGTGAAGAAGGTACTATTGCCCTTATTTCCAAAAGGGAAACTGAGGTTCACAGAGCCATGGCGGTTTGCACAGACCACAGAGTGTGTGGTGAGGGAAGAGGCTCTGCTTTCAACAAGTGAAAACCCTGAAGAGAAAAAAAGACTGAACAAAAGCGAGAACACTTCCACTGGCACCAAGGCACTGGTGGGGCCGCACCTGGCCCGGGGGGCTGGCCTGAAAGCCGTCCTGACCCCATTACAGGATGGGAGATGGGATAATATCTGATAGCCCTGCTTCTTTCCCCTGAGCCCCAGGACCTTCAGGGCCTGCTCAGAGCGCCCCCTGCTATGAGCCGGAGGTACAGCAGCAAGGAGCGGAAGCTGGAGGAGGACTTCCAGGGGTTCTGGCCTCAAGCAAGCCACCAAAAGGAGAAAGTCTCCAGCCAGGCAGGCGGCTCTGCGGACTCTGGGCTGTTCAGTCCCCACCTGGGGCTCTGGGTCACATGCTGGGCTCTGCTCTTTACAGAAGACACCCAGAAGAGGGGAGGCAGGACAAGGAGCCCTCAAGAAACCACACCCCGGGAGAAATAACTTTGAAGAAACGGGGAGTGTCCAGGGGGAGGGGAGGTGCTGAGCTCTGGAGGAGGATGCCGGGCGGATCTCTGGGCAGCAGCCGGCACAGCGAGGCCAATGGACAGGTAATTCAGAAGGGCAGATTTTAATTCAAGGTGGAAACTTCCCGATAGCTGACTGAAGCCAAAATGGCCCCCTGCAAGGAACGGCAAGAGCGCCCTCTGTGGAAGGGGCTGGGTGGACAATTTGCAGGGATGCTGAAGGGGGCTAGTCGCCCCCCCCCCATCCCTGCCCCGGAGTCCCGGCACCTGTCCTTTGCTCTAGGAGCAACTCTGTGCTCCAGGGCATCACTATTTCCCTATCCTTGGGAGGTTACTGACTCCTGTCTGACTCCTCTCAAGAGAGAGTACTGATCGTTGATTTTCGTTTTACATTGAGGAAAAATTCAGAGTGGACCTGTGATTTCTGTTTCACCACTTATGTCGCTGACTCATGTCTCTTGTACAGTTTCAGCACATTTTCAGCAGTTAGAAAATTTTTCCACAGGAATTAAAAAAGGGAGATGCCCTCATACATACTATGTGTAACGAGGGAGGGTCAGACCTCAGGGAGAAGGGAGCTCCACCCAGATGGTCTGTCACTACCTCCTAATCGCGACAGCCCCTGAGCTGTTGGCACAGAGAGAGATGCAGTCCTCCATCCCTGGGCCTCGATTCCAGGCCTAACAGGACACAGCAAGTCCCAAGAGCCCTCTTCCAGCTAATGTCCTTGGTGCAGAAGTAATGCCTTCCTCATTAGAACGCTGGCCTGGCCAACATCTCTCTTCAACCCCAAGGAAGTTCCTTGGAGCAAGATGCCCTTGCTTGCCCGTCAAGAGGAGTTTAGAGAAGATGAAGACAAAGGATGAATGGGCATCCCCTACAGAGCCACCGTTAAACCTCACCCAGGCTTCTGAACAGAGAGAAGACCCCAGGGCAGAAGGCATTTAGGTGCCATGACCCCTCATCTCAAGCTTAGATGTCAGAACGTGCCTCTAAAGTCAGGAGGGCCCAAGAGGAGATCATCCGGCCTTCCCTTTGAAGCCAGAGCTAGACTCATACTGTCCCGTCTTTCCAGAATATGGTCTCAGTCCTGACTGAGAAACAATGGATGAGGGAGGGGCTGGCCCTTTATGGATCTCTGGCAGGGGGACAATCATTTGTCACAGCATGGTGACACAGGGCTACCCACTTCTCCCATGTGCGTGGCAGAGCCTAGTCCACCCCCCTCTCCCCAGAGAAAGGGGTTTCTTGAGACCATTAGGGTGGTAGCGTGTGGGCGGGTAAGTGCCGACAGTAACCTCAGGAGACGCTGCAAGGCTTTTCTGAGTGAACACTTCCCAGCCAGTGGCCGTCCCAGGCTCAGGTGCCAAGTCCTGCGGAGAGATGTCCTGGGTCCTCCGGGACTGCAGGGGAGGCCCAGGGCCGAAGGCAAGGGAAGAGGGAGGGCGGGAAGGAGAGAGAGACAGGAAGAAAGGGAGAGAGAGGAGCAGGAGAGACACACACAGAGCCAGTAAATAGCCCAGCTTTGTAAATCCCACACCCTTGGAGTTTGTGGCTTAGGTCAGGAAGGAGCCAGTGGGGCAAGAGAGAGAAGAGCTGCCCCTTGTGGCCCTTTAAGGGAGGGAGGCCCGTGGTTAGCTGCCAGCCAGCACTGTGCCTTCAGACTCTTTTCTCCCTACCCTCACTCAAGAGGGCACGGAAACATACCACTCTTGTTCAAGAGGCTCTCAATCAAGAGGAGCCATACCATTCAGACTCTGATTCCAAGTCTGCCCTGGGTGTCTTTGGTTTAGACAGTGGTACAATCCTGCAGCTGGGCTCCTAGCCCTTCAAAAAGTCATCTTTGAAATGAAAACCTGGGTTCGGCAAAGGGGAACTTTTCTTTAAAGTTTGGAGTCCCGGGCGCCTGGGTGGATCAGTCGGTTAGGCATCTGTCTTCAGCCCAGGTCATGATCCCAGGCCCTAGGATCGAGCCCCACATTGGGCTCTCTGCTCAGCAGGGTGTCTATTTCTCCCTCTGCCCCTCCCTCTGCTCATGTGCTCTTGCTCTCAAATAAGTAACATCTTTAAAATAGAAAAAAAAAAAGGTTTGGAGTCCCTATTTTGATTTAAGTTCCCACTGTTTTCCCCTTGGCCCAGATGAGTCCCAACAATATATGAGGAAGCCAGTAGGACCTCTGATGACACGTCCCTGTGGGAGAGCCCCCCTCCCACAGTCCAATCAGGGATTGCAGTCACCATTAGCAATGCCCCATGCCTGTACAGCACTTTCTAGTTTCTAAAGTGCTTTTATCCCCATTATTTCACTCAGCCTTCCCAGAAATCCTGTGGAATTGCAATTCTGGTCCCCCTCTAGATGGGCTGACTAGCAGAGAGGTGACATCACTCACCCAAGAACCTAGTCCAGTCCTTGTCTACAGTTTCTCCCCATCTCCCAAATCTTCGAGAGCCTCTAAATGCCAGTGGGGCCTTTAAGCCGGTCAAATGGTCCATAGCTCCAAGGTGAACTCCTGAACCAGAATTCTTTCCAGCAGTGGACTACACTTCTTAGGGCAACAGTGAGGGGCAAGGGTTGGAATAGGACCCCACTCTGAATAAGACCCATCTTCTAGCAGTTCCAGATATGACCAGCAGGTGGGGCACACTCCCAAACCAGGCTGACGCTCCACAGCCCAGCTCCCCAGGGCGCATCCTGCCCTTCTCTGCGGGAGTCCAACCCTTTCAAAAGCCTCTGCATCCCTCCTCAGCCACAGCCAGGCCACTCTGGTTAAGACTCTCAGGGCAGGAGGAGTGGGGCCTATACCTGGATCACTAAACCAGCCCCCACAGCCCCACCCAGAGTGCCAGGGGTGACCCCAGAGGCCCTCAAAAGATGCAGATTGGTCCTCCTACCATAGCACTGGACTTAAAGGCCCTCAAAGCATCCCTCATTTTGTGACTCACCAGCCAGGGAACTACCACCGCAGCCTCACCGGGCAAGGCCCTGTTATCCGGCATGCCAAGGCCATGGGGAGAATGGATTCAATCAAATGTCCACTTATTACATCAGGACTGCTTCACTAAATTTCAAAGTATTCGAGGGCAGTACATACACAGTTGACTCTATCCTGGTCTTCCCTGGTTCTTGCCCCCCAGCAGCTGTGATGTAACAGCAAATACAATGGCCAGGACACAAGGAAAGCAGGCTCTGGCCCCTCTTCTACCAGCTCTGACACCGAACAAGCATGTTCCCGTCCTGGGCCTCAGGTCCCCATCTATACGGTGATGAGCTCAAACCAAGTAGGTTCTGAGGGTCCTTGCAAGTTTAAAAGGGGTTCTGGACCTGCCTCCTTAGTGCAGTAGGCAGCACATCAAGTCTCATACAAGAGGTGCGGGGAGGTGCCTGGGTGGCTCACTTGGTTGAGCATCTGACTCATGACTTCAGCTCAGGTCATGATCTCAAGATCTTGGGAATGAGCCCCAGGTCAAGCTCCCTGCTCAGCATGGAGTCTGCTTGTTCCTCTCCTTTTGTTCCTCCCCTCACTTATGTTCTCTCTCTCCCTCTCTTTCTCTCTCTCTCTCTCATAAATAAATAAATAAAATCTTTAAAAAAGAAAAAAGTGGTTCTGATATGAAATGACCCTTCTGTGTGAATCCCAAGACTCTCAAAATGAAACAATAATTAACTCCTATTGAGCATCGAGGCACTCTGCCAGCCCCTCTGTGTTTGATCTTCCTCGGTCCTGACAGCATTCCTATGAGGTAGGTACCTCTACTATCTCTGCCGAATGGGGACTCAGACAGATGAAGTAGTAAGCCCAGAGTCACCCAGCTAGCAGGAATCAGGGCCAGAATTCAAACCCAGGTGGTGAAAGTCTAGATCATCAGGGTTTGAGACAAGTATGCAGCAGTGCTAGAGAGAAAACACCAAAGTATAAATGGGGGTGAATACTGCCAAGATTTAGCACTGCTAAAAATAATAGGTTGGAATTATAAATACAAGAATTTTCAAGATCCTATCTTTATTTCTTTTTCATCTGAGAAAATACCCCATGCTTTCCACTCCAAAAGGCAGGTGGGTGTGGGATCCTTTTCTAAACCAAGAGGTGCAGGTCTGATTTTCTTGGAGGATCTGTTCCCCTCTAGTGGGCTCCAAGGATCCTTCCAGGAAGGAACCCCCCACACACACACACACCTCCCCACCATCTGTGTTTTCATAACAGGCACTAAAGGATCTGGTTACTGGATACAACTTCTGGGATTCTCAAAGTTTAGGGTGCATGAGAATAGTCTAGGACACTTGTTTAAAATGCTGATTTCAGGGCTCTATCTCCAAATATTCTGATTCTGTTGGTCGGACTTGAGGCCTTTCTAATAAACAAAACCTGTATTGCTGACCAACGCCCCTTTCCCATTCTATTCCGGCTAAGGGAAGGGGATACACCAACCCATGGTCAGTCTTTTGAATTTTTCAAGGTGGTCCCTGGGGTCCCAAGGATTCTAAGATTTACTGAATTCATCTTTCCCCACCTAACCCACCTCGCCCCCCACCCCACCCCCACCACCACCTCATGCAGCAACTGAGAGAGGCATACAGGTGGCAGGAGGAGTGTAAGTTGGTGCAGAGCAACCTTCCCGACCCTCTTTACCCAAAGCCCCTGTTGAGGGGTTCAGGGTGAGACCTACCTCGTTGACTTTCTCAGGGGTGCCCTTGGGGGAGGGGGAGGCGGGCGAGGAGGGCAGCCTGCGCTCCCGTTCCCAGTCTCGGTCTCGGTGGACCAGTTTGCTGTTGGGCTCCTTCAGGGTCCTCTTGAGTTCGTTGATGCTGGCCTGGTGCTTAAGCAAGACATCCTCTGGCTTGTCTAAGAACTAGGGGTGGATGGAGAGGGCAGCACGTGTTAGAGGAACAGCTCTGAGCAGGGGTTGGTAACCGTGGCGATCACTACCCTACATCAGCGAGGTGATTCCCGTCCATGAGTCCATCTCACCCTCACTGCACCCCAGGAGCCAAGCGGTGCACAGATGTTTAGCCCCAACAGGTGCACAAAGCACTTAAGGTTAAAAGGAGGAAGAAAAAGCAATTAAGATTAAGAAGTGGAGGCTACTGGTCAAGCATCACCTTTTCTTCCCACCTGCCTGGCTTCTGGCCTCAGAACTCCCAAGGCAACCCAAATCCTCTAAGACTAGGTGAGTTCCCACTGGTGCTGTGTGCTCAGTCTCAGCTGGGTACGGAGGTGACTTCCTTCTGGTTACAACCAAGACACAGGGAGAACTGGCCAACCCTGGCTTCCAGGGTCCTAGTCCCTTCCTCTGGCCAAGACTTGGATCACTGTGCTTAGCAGGATCCCCAGTCTAGGCCCCTGGCCACCCAACAGGTGAGCTGCTCAGATACTCCTAAGGCCAGGGACACTGGGAAAAAGAGCCCTGCTCCCACACAGGAGCCCGGAAAAGACAGTGTGCAGCATCCTCTGCTGTGAGCCACTACCTTTCCTAATCACCCAGGGTCTTGCAGATACCAATTCCTCAAGAGGAAACAGAGTGAGATATGGCCAGGCAGAGACAGGAGGGTGGCACAGGGCATTCAAGAGGGCAGGAGAAATGGAGACCGGGGAGAAGAGAGGTAAATCCCAGGGCTGGGGACAAGACCTGGGCTGGGTATAGCTGAAATCACGGGCGAGTGTGAGCTCGAGCCAGTGCAGCAGGTCAGAGTAACCGACCTCTAGGTCAAGTGAGGAGCAGCCTGCTCTGACAGGTAGGGCGGAAGGGCTGTTAGCTCAAGCACCCTTACCTGCAAGGCTGTTTGAGAAGTCATGTCAACTCAATTCAGGACAAGAAGTGGACCATCTCTGCTTATATAAAGTCAAATCAGCAGACTCTGGAAGAACTACCTGGAAGGCAAGCTTGCTCTTGGACAAGGCTGAAATCTTCCCCTAGGCTTATCTCTGGCACCCAAGGATCTACCATGCCTGACATGTGAGTTACGTCAGGGAGGAGGCTGATGCCACTGAAGCTTTGCTTTCCCTCCAGACACCTGTCTGTGCTTACCATACCCCCTCCTGAGCTGGACAGCCTTAGAACAAGGTTTGAAAAGTCAGACTGATCGAGTTTGCACAGGGGATGGGTTTGAGCTGCAATGGACACAGGATGTGGCTTGTGACCTTCTAGCCTAATCCTGCCACGCTGCCTCTGGGCGCTCAGTGTTCCTGGAGGCGAGAGGGAGCAGTGGAACCCTGGGATCCTTGATTAGGGTTAAGGGATTTGGGGAAACCTAGTCCAAATGTCTTGCTGTGCAGATGGGGAGCTGGGGCCCGAGAGGGCTTACCCACGACCCTCAAAGAGTCAGGCTGAAACCCAGCTCACGTGGCGCCAAGGCCGAGCCCTTAGGCCCCAGCCCCTGGTCCTTTCCCTCAGGCCCTACAACAGACCCCCATCTCTGGCAGTGAAGGTACAGAGAAAGAGCTGGGGACTGTGTGAAAAGGAAGAAGTCGTTAATGCAGAGAAGTAAGTTGAGAGAAGCCACCAGGGAGAGGAGGAAGAGGAGAGGAGGAGAAAAGGAGAAGCAGCTCTCCCTGCTGAGCGGGATCAGCAGGGCCCTCCTAGAGGGAAGGAAAGCTGGAGCTGGAGAAGAGGCAGAAGCATTCCAAGGCTCCTCCCTAACTCTAACCCCCCCCCCACACCCACTCCCACATCTTGCCAGTAGATACAAAAAGAAGCTTGGCGTGAGGGCAGAGAGGACACAGATGAGGTGGAGGCATGTCAGGTGGGGAGGAGATGAGCCTAAGGAAGGGTTTGGGTGGGCAGGGAAGATGAGACCAATAAAAGCATGGAATGGCCTAAAGAGCTGATGGACACAGGTGGGATGGTCAGCAGTTGGGAAAGAAGCACGGGGTGGTAGGAAGAGGCAGAGTGGGACGCTGGTTAGAGGGAGGGAAGGTGGAAGAGGGAGGGTGAACCAGCTGGCTAGGGCGTGCGGTCTTAGCAGGACCTGGATAGATGGGGTGGAGGGGTTCAGGGTGGTTGGGGAGGGAGGGCAGCAAGAGGGAGGGGCCAAAGGGGAGGAGGAGCAGAGGCAAAGCTGAAGCTGAGCTGGGCAGAACATGGGCCTACGGTGGACTATGGGATGGAGACAAATGAGCTGCGGATTTGAGTGGCTGGGTAGTGGTGACAGGTCCCATGCAGTACCTCCTGCTTGTGTCTCGGCGTGGTTTCCTGCTCCAGCTAGCGAGATGCGGGAGGAGGAGAAGGAACCAGCAGGGTCAGTAGAACAAATGGGTTGAGGTACCGCGCTGGCCCGGTATGGTGAAGCAGGTAGCCTAGAGGGCTCTCTCCCAGGGAGCAGAGGCCAGGGAGCTGGTGGACCACCCGTGGGGCAGTGAGGTAGCCAGAAGGGGCAGAGTGGAAGGCAGGCAGCTAGCCTGGGGAGGTGAAGGGGGCTGGGGGACTGGGGGCAAAGCAGGCAGTCACACTCAGTAGAGGGGATGTGAGGGCTCTGGATACTCATGCCCCAGCGTTCAGCATGTGTGTTCAGGATCCTGTGCTCCAAGCAGCAACCGCCTGATGGGAACACGCCACTCCAGCGTGCGTCCCCGCCTGGGTGTGCCTGCTGCATGCACACCTGGGTGCCCAACCCTCCTATAAGAGGGGTCTATGCTGTGAGCAGATACACGCTAATGAGGACACGTGTGTCTGCGTGAGTGTGTGCACAGGTATGTGGGGAATGTGTGGGGCATCAGGAGGGGACACACTCCAACCTCATCCTTGTGAGGGCCCACAGGGACACCCCATCATGCTCTGGGGAGGAAGGGGGCCATGCAGACCCAGATCACAGTCAAAGGGGCAAACTAAGATGGGCAGGAGGACGCTGCAGTCCTCTGAGGGTCAGGGTGCCCCTGTGGGGAAGCAGGACAAAAAGAGGGGAAGGGTGCAGGGTGGGCAGCATGCCCACCACCCACCATGAGGGGATACTGAGGTACTGGGCAAGGCCCTTGCCATGGTGCAGCCCATAAGGAGGGTGCTCTCCCATAGCTAGGAACACCTCAAGGCCAAGGCCTAGGCTAGACCCAGAATCAGCCTCCTGATCCCACGTCAGAGGGTCTGAGAAGGCAAAGCTCCTACCTTTAGCTCCTTGATCTTGGTGGGGGTCCTGACTTCTCCCTCCTCGGCCTCTGACCGCCTGCCCCCAGACTCGCCATCCTCCTCCTGCTTGTCACCGTCAGGTCCCGTGTCATGGTTCTCACTGACCGAGGCTGGGCGGGAGAACTCCGCTGAAAGTGGGCAGAGATGTCGGGGTGGCTGTGTGAGACCTCCCCGGGGGGACAGACAGGAAGCCAGTCCTGCCACCCGCCCAAGCATGGCTGGAGTGGGGGCAGCACACAGAGAGGGGAGGTAGCTTTGTCCAAGTCGTGCAGAGCTGCCTCCCAGCCCCGGACCCCTCCTGACTTCTACAGCACCAGAGCCCAGCTTCAAATCTCAAATCTGTCTCTTCTTGGCTGTGTGACCTTGGGTAAGTTACAAAACCTCTCTGGGCCTCGGTTTCCTCATCTATAAACACTACCTACTGCAGATAGCTGGGGGAGGAATGAATAAGTTCATGTGTGTAAATACTTGGAAGAGAGACCAGCAAAGGGTGAGCCAATTCAATCAATGCTGGTCCACAAATGGTGACGTTTTGTCGTGGTGGTTGTGACGAACACTTACTTGACCATTACGTAGCAATACAGAGCTAACGTGAGATTAGCTTTTACTAGTGAAAGCTAAAGTTCTGAGATTTGCAAATAATTTAGCCTTTTTATAAATGAGGGAAAGTTCAAGGGCACTCCTGCAATAACAACCTTCTCACTCACTGGCATTCCAAAGTACTTCTCTGAATAGGAAAGAAAGGGATGGAATGACAGGCTTTACACTAGGCACTGGGCATAACCCAGACTATGCCCATGGATTATGTCTTGGTGGAAAAAAAAATGTCTGGAAAACACTGAATTCAAATGACCACGGCACAGATTATCCTTGGGATTGGCCTAGATTAAAAGAGAATAATTAATCTTTCTATTCATACATATTCACTCTGCAAAGCGCCCTTTTCTGCACATTATTTCATTTGATCCACACAATCCTCTGTGTTGATGGCTAGAATGGGAATCCTTATCCTCGTTTTACCAAGGATAATTTGAAACTCCAAGAGGGGTAAGGTCCCACTGATGACCATTTAGTGAATCAGGACAAAGACCCAGGTATCCTGGCTTAGAGTTCAGGCTTCTGGTCCTCCCCGGAGTGGCCTCACCAGCTCTAGACCAGTCTTTGTTACCCTGCACAATATGGGCTTCGTTTAGGCCCTGGCAGAGTAATGGAAGCTGCAGAGGAGAATAGAGAGCCTGTACTTTCCTTTGCACAAATTTTAGCTCTCAGCCCTGTGCCTACTTGAGAAAAGGAGCTCTCTCAGCCTCAACTGGATCTTTGCAAAACTGCATACCCTCTGAACATAGTCAAAGAATCCTGGGACAGGTCTCACATTCATACTGCAGAAAAAGTTATACAAAAAAAAAAAGAAGAAAAAAAAAAAGTTATCAGACTCTCCTGATCACCTGGAAAACTCCTATGTATCCTTCAAAACCCTGCCCAGTTGTCACCTTTCCTGCAAAGCCCTTTCTGTCTCTCCTAGAAATTCATCTCTCTTCATGGATGCTCTGTACTCTGTACATACTTCTCCCATGGCTTGAATTACCTTAAATGCTTACAAACCTAACATCCTATGAGCTCCTCAAAGAGCCATACTTATTCCAATACTCAGAAAATATCCATTGGGCAGAACTTACCTAGAGGCCTGTCCCCCCATTGGAGTATACACTGTTCCCCATGTAAGTCCCCACCTCTTACCTTAAGCCACCCTCTACAAACCTAAAAGTAATCATAAACTATTATTAGGTATAATTTATTAAGGTCTTTCTATGTGCCAAGAACTTTTTTGGGGTGTTAGAGAGGGGTTATCATGTCTAGTTTTCTCTGTAACATAGCAAAGTCGGCATTGTTTATTTTGCAGAAGAAAAAATAGGTATAGGGGAAGTTTAGCTGCTCGAGACTTCCCCTCTGCTCATGTATGGATATTTACAGACCACTTCCTGCAAAACAGCTAGTGAGTATGAAGGCTGGGATTTGAACTCAGATGTGCCTAACTGAATCTCCCTACTGCCCAGGCGGCTTCTGAACGACTCCCACAAACTCCAATGTGCATAGCCCAGGGAGAGTCCTGGCCCTGAGTGCTGATGCAAGCCTGGGCCAGGGCCTGGGAACCTTCGAGTTTAACCAGCTCACAGGTGATTCTGTGGACTATGTTTTGAGAAGCCCTGGTCAGCTTGCTATAGGACAACAGGACCAGTTCCCGTTGATATCAAGGGTGACTGTCGGCCCAACAGGAATGACAGCCATGGAGAATGGCATGTGGTTAGAAGTCAATCAGTTCACTGGAGCCCAAAGAATGACTGGGAACAACGAACCCTCAGCTTCCGGTCAGGAAAGGCCTCATCAGCTCCACACTGCAGTTGCCATATACCACTCTCCTGGTATGATAATAATCTGTGAATCACTAAGCACCCTGGGCACAGGGCCCAGAAACCCATATGGCTGAACCTGGGACCCCAGGAGGCCACAACTCAGGGAAGTTTCAGGAAGTCCAGAAAGGCAATGTCACGTTTTGGTGGGAGTGATGCTGTAGGCTGGGCGAGACCACCGAGAGCTGCCTGGGGTGCTCCTGGGCCACCGGACTTGGTGCAAATCAACTGGTGAGGTGTCCTCCACTTTCACCGCTCATCCCCCGGAAGCTGGCACGCCCCCGCTTCCCTCTAAACACCACCCTTCCCCAACCTCCATCTGGGGCGTACCTCCGTCAAGGCTACGGGACATGGTGTACCGTTTGCTGGAGGAACGCTCGAAGAAGGGTGCGGGCCGGTCAATGAGGGCGCTGGCCTGGCGAGTCTGTGCCTGGGTCCTCCCACTATATCGGAACTTGGAGCCCATTACCAGGAAGCCCTTGGGCGGGGGCTCAGGTGACACCAGTCTGTAGTGGAGGGAGGAGGGGGATTAGACCTGTGCCACCAGGCCCAAGGCTGGACCACAGCTGGCTTTGCAGTCCACTGTCCCACCAGCTACAACTCAAAGTGACCCACAAAGGGAGAGACTTGGGGAGGGGGGCTTTCCTGGAGTCCCTCCCTCCTAGCTCCTTCTCCTGCTTCCCCCTTCACAGAGCAGACATGAACACTGGGGTGGCCTCTGACCATCCCTCAGGACCGCCCCCCCAGGGGCAGGCTCACCGGAAGAACGTGTGGTGCTCTATGCAGACCTTCCACAGTCTCTTCGCTGACCGGTGGTTTGGGAGCTTAAAGCCAATTGTGCTCTCAAACTGCTCATACTGCAAAACCGAGGAGGGTGGGTTAGAAGCAAGGCCGGGGCTCCCTCACCACCGGTCCATCCTTTCTGAACTCTTCTCAGGCATGTGGGACTTCAGCCTATTTATTCATTTACTCATTTATTTCTTCAATAAAGTGGACTGAGCCCTTACTCGGCGACAGGTCCAGTGCTAAGCAACAGAGCACCATGGTGACCAAGACGGAAGATTCTCGGGGACAGGGAAGGGATGCACTGATAATTAATTAGTAAATGAGATCATTTCAGACACTGATAAGGGGGCATGAGGGAATGAACAGAGAATATGTGGGCAGGTGCGGGGGTCAGGATCTGTCTCAGAAGGGTGATCAGCGAAGGGGCACGTGCATCCGAATGTTTTTAGCAGCAATGTCTACAATAGTCAAACTAGGGATAAAGAAGATGTGGTACGTGTGTGTATACATACACATACATACATATATACAACAGAATACTATGCAGCCATCAAAAGAATAAAATCCTGCCATTTATAACTATGGATGGAACTAGAGGGTATTATGTTGAGCGAAATAAGTCAATCACAGAAAAATAATTATCATATGATCTCTCTGATATGAGGGATTTGAGAGGCAAGGTGGGGGGTAGTGGGGGAAAGGGAGGGAAAAATTAAACGAGATGGGACCAAGGAGGAAGAAAAACCATAAGAGACTCTTAATCTCCGGAAACAAACTGAGGGTTGCTGGTGGTGGGGGCGGGGGGGGGATATGGGGTGGCTGGGTGATGGACAATGGGGAGGGTATGTGTTATGGTGAGTGCTGTGAATTGTGTAAGACTGATGATTCACAGACCTGTACCCCTGAAGCAAATAATACATTATATATTAAAAAGAAAAAGAAGGAAGGAAGGGAGGGAGGCGCGGAGGGAGGGAGGGAGGGAGAGAGGGAGATCAGGGGATGTCCTCTAAACAGGCTATTGTCCAAACTCCACATGTGGCCAGCTGCCCCTCCCACGGATCTCTGTCCCACACTCACTGTGCTTCAGCCCCTTCGGTCTTCTCTAACTTCCTAGGATGAGCCAATTTCCTACGTGAAATTCTCTTCCCTGCTTTCTCACATAGCTGGTTCCTTACCCATCCTTCAGATGTCCGCCCCCAAGCCAGAGGGCTCTTGAAAGGTTTAAGGCAGTAGTGGGAGTAGGGGATAGTGATCTGATTGTCATACATCATCTGATGGAAGGGACTTTGAAGCTCTCCTTAGCAGTTATGAGAAAAATGGCCTGATGTGACAATGGAGGCAGGGAGACCTGGGACAGCCATCTTGTAGAGAGGCAGGTGAGAGACAGTGGCGGCTGGTGGCTGGGAGGAAGACAGAAGCAGATGGGTTTGCATTTATTCTAGAGGTACAAACCCATGGACTTTCTGGTGGGTGAGATGTGGAGGCTGGACATACACCTGCTCATGTGTGTGGTCATGTGTCTGGGCATGTGTATACACCTGAACACTACATGTAAGCAGATATGTGGACATGGACGGACAGGTATTCGCTGAGCTGTGTAACCTGAATACATGTGGTTATCTTTCTATGTGTGCTCCCACATGTGTGTGTGTGTGTTGTGTGTGGTGTATGTGTGTAGGCACATAGCTAAGGCATGAGGTCTACGTGGAGAGCCCCAGCAGAGGAGTGCTCTCTCCTTACCCAGTACCCTAGCAACCCTTGCCATGGAGCCTAAGTAGGAAAAAACTCAGGCTCAGTGGTCGGGATCCTCTCCGTTCTAGCCAAGTCCAGGCAGAAGGAGGGATTCCCAAGGTAGGCTCACCTCCCCGGGCCGGATCTTGATATAAAAGTTACTTCTCTTATAGGAGATCTTGAGAATCTTGGGCCAGGCGAAGCGGTTGATTCTGAGCCGGTCCCGGTAGATGAGCAGGCCGTTGGCACAGACCCCTAACATGATGTCGATGCCCTCGGAGTCCTGTGTGGGAAGACACTCTTGAATGGCAGGCCTGGGGGCCACGACTGCCATGCACCCCGAAACCCCTCCCTGAGCTCTGCTTCTGGATGAGCCCTCAGGATTAGGGTCAGAGCCTGCACGCGGGGGCGGCCCCCAACCAATCTCACACAGTCATGAGTCATTCACCCAGATCCTCATCGAATCACTTGTCAATCACTCAATCACAGATTCACCCATAAACATTAAGTGACACCTGGGTAGTGCTAAGCCACATGCTGCATGCTAAGGACACAGACATAAACTGAAACCAGTCTTGATGAATGGCTAAAGAAAATGTGCTACATACACACACGATGGAATGCTACTCAACCACTGGAAAAAATGAAATCTTGTCATTTGCAACTTGGATGGAACTAGATGTTATTATGCTGAGCAAAATAAGTCAACCAGAGAAAGACAAGTCCCAAATGATCTCATTCACATGTGGAATTTAAGAAATAAAACAGAGGATCATAGAGGAAGGGAGGGAAACACAAAAAGACGAAATCAGAGAGGGAGATGAACCATAAGATTCTTAATCGTAGGAAACAAAGTGAGGGTTGCTGGAGGAGAGGCACGTGGGGGGAAGAGGGACTGGGTGACAGTCATTAGGGAGGGCGTGTGATGTAATGAGCCCTGGGGTTATATAAGACTGATGAATTACTTAACTCTATCTCTGAAACTAATGATAATACACTATATGTTAGCTGAATTTAAACATAAAAAAACCTGGCTTACAAACTAAACTAAATTAAATAAATAAATAAATAAATAAATAAATAAATAAATTAGATCATGATAAACATAAAAATAAGTAAATAAAAAATAAATAAAGCCTATGTATTTCTCTCATGATGCTCCCAATCTACTGGTGGTACAAACAGGTTCATAATAGAATAAGAATATAGAAATTTTATAAAGATTATGGGAAGATAAAGTGTTACAGAACTTTGAGGAATGGGAAATAAGAATATAAAAGGCTTCAGGTTGGAGGGAACACAGGGTCTGGCGCCCAAGCCCTCAGAAGCACAAGAGACACCCTCCTCCCCCGGAGGCTTGGGGGATGCCGGAGCCCAGCAGTACCTTGGCATGGTGCAGGTCTACTCCGTACATGGAAAGCTTCTTGGCGTTCTCTAAGAAGTGGATCTCTGCTTCTCCTGGAGTCATGCCCCTAAAGGAAGGAATGTGATCACAGGCAACTATGGAAAAGGCCCAGGCCTAAGTCCTGCTGGCTGAAGGCAGCCATGATAAGAACCTATGATTCTAGGGCACCTGGGTGGCTCAGTGGGTTAAAGCCTCTGCCTTCGGCTCAGGTCATGATCTCAGGGTCCTGGGATCGAGGCCCGCATTGGGCTCTCTGCTCTTCAGGGAGCCTGCTTCCTCCTCTCTCTCTGCCTGCCTCTCTGCCTACTTGTGATCTGATCTCTCTGTCTGTCAAATAAATAAATAAAAATCTTAAAAAAAAAAAAAAGAACCTATGATTCTAGGCAGGCAAACGTTCTGGAGAGGGCGTATGGCTAGTCCCCTCACTAGTCCCTCCCTTCTGCTGTCAGCCCTCGCTTCCGTCAGGTCCAATCTTGCCTCCTCCAGGAAGTATTCAAGGGATGAGCCGGGAGTTGGAATTTCTGCTTCATTCTGCCAGTTCAACGTGAGCCATCAATTCTGCTTTTCCATGGCTACAAAGCCGTCATAGAAGCCATAGTTCATTATAATCACCCAGGGACTGATCACCCGAAATTATCACTGACGGAAGACATTTCTCTCAGAATTTTGTATCTGAAAACACTTAATCCCCCCCAAGGAGCTGGTGCACAGTCTCCTTTCTGACAAGAGAGCTACATAATTCATCATATCCCTTCTTTGCTTTAGCTGCCGGGAAACTGTACATCTTCCATTTAACCACAGAGAACGTTCAGTGAGCACCAAGTGCTGGTCGCTGTTCCAGACACTTCCGTGCATGACCTCACTGGATCCTCATCACATGTCCATAAGGTCAGTGTTATCACTGTTTTCACTTTATAGAGAAACCAGCACGGAGAGACAGAATCACTCCCCTCGGGTCATACAACTATCACATAGCCCAGTCAAGACTTAAAACCAGATGACGTGGCTCGAGAGGGTGTGCTCCTTCCCAACCACTTCCCTCCCATCTGTGTCATATCCCCTGGGCCTCAGGGGCCTCCTCTCTGTCCACCTCCCTGGGAGGCCATGGGAGATGCCTGGACACTATATACCCATGTGCTTTCAGTCAAAAAAGCTGTAAAAGCTAAAGGGATGACCACTAGCCTCTCCCCACCCACACACGAGCTTCTTCCTCTGCGTTCTTAGGACCCTTGCAAACCCGTCCCATGTCTTGCTACCTGTGCAAGGGTGACAGATGGCAGGCAGGCCATTGCTCCCTATTCCTGGGCCCCAACTGACACTGCTGACCAGCTGAATAGTTTCGGCGTCCTGCTCAACACAGTATGACGGCAGCCGTTGCTGACCTGGGTTGGTGTGCCACACTTGCCCCTCGGGACCTAGTATTCCGTCACACCCCAGCAGGCTCTCTTCCCCTGTACACAATCCCCCCACATCTGGCCCTTGGCCTTGTCTCCAGACACAAGCTTCTGCAGGCTTCCCATCCTGAGCAATGAGATCACTTCACCACACACACCCCCCCCCCATAGCACTTTACAGCTTATGACACACTTCATGTCATTGATCGCACTGCATTCCCATAGCGGCCCAAAGCACTTGAAGGGATCCCAGGGACCACTTAGTTCTAGGGGAGCCCCCCACCATGGCCAGGGATGGTGCCAACCTCACAGTGGCATTTGGGAATGGGGGAGAGGCATTTTTGCTGTTACAATGACTGAGAGGGTGTTACAGCATTTAATGCCTGTAGCCCAGGGATGCCAGCCACCCTGCCCCAAATACCAATAATTAAGACAGACTGATAATCTAAATTGGTACATATGCAGACAAAAAATGGGGCTGACAAGTTAAGTAGCCAGCTCGATGATGACCCATCAGGTTACCCATCTTCTAACTCCAAGAATAAGGTGCTCTCTGTTGCACAATCAACTCTTCAACCCCTAAGATCACAGAGCGACAATAAATAGATGGTGTCTCTGCCCCGCGTGCCACAGAGCCCCCAACAGTGCTAAGGAGTGTTCCATAGCGCCCACGCTGACAGATGAGGGAATGAAATGACCCGGCCAGCTGCCCTGGTTAGAAAGTGGCAGAGCCAAGGACGTGAACCCAGACAGCCCAGCATCAGAGGGAAAACTCTGGAATTTTACACCAAGATCGAGACAGCTAGTGACTACCATTCCCATGTGATAGAGACCCAGTGGGACGAGAGGATTGGTTCTCAGAAGCACCTCCAGTCAGGGGCACAGTCCAGCCCCTGGGACCCTAGCCAATGGCTGGGAAGCCCGGGGAGGCCCTGGCCAGAGGCCCCTCACCTGTATGTCTTGTGCAGCTCCATGATCCTCTCCTCCAGCTCCCGGGTCTGGTTGGGGGCGAAGCGGAGCTCGCTGACATAGTTGCCTACATGCTCCTCAGCGTCATAGTCGCCCAGCTCAGCCTGCACGGCGTAGGAGCCCAGCAGGGCATGTGTGACGAAGGAGCAGGGCAGTCGGCCCGTGATGATGTCCGCCCGCAGCTGCAGGCACAGGTAGTATCTGGAGATAGGGGACAGCGGCCATGGGCACAGGCCCCACTCCCACCCTAGATGCCCCCAGCACCGCTGCCCACCTGCCCATTGGAGTCAAACCACCAACACTCAGCTCAGTAGAATAGGAATGTTCCTAGACACTGGCATTTCAGGCGTTGATAATTTGGGTGTGTCCTAGAAGACGGTTTTGTCCTGTTTTACATGCCTTTCAGCTCATTTCAAACATTTGTTAATGCCTAACTTTGAGGGATTTTGTTCCTACTGTTGGAACATTTGAAATTTCTGACTCATTTTCACACTAGATAGGACTACTCTGCTGGTTGACCATTTTTTTCAATGTTATGTATTTTTAATCATATGATCAATGATATTCTTATTGTGGGACACATGTAAACTTTAGAGGTGATTCTAAATTTCTTCTCGAGGTCCATTCTCAGCCCTAGTCCCCTCCCCAGAGGTCACTCCTATTATCCAGATGGTACTCTAGATCCCTTTTCTCCATGGACATATAGAAATGCATGTGTGTTCATTCCTGGGCATTTTAAACATGTACCTGGGATCAAAGAGTACATCTGGTTCTCCAGCTTGCTTTCTCACACCCAGCTACATGCCTAGTGCCCTTCTCACATCAGCACAAATGACCTGCCCTCGTTCATTTTAACTTCTGCACCACACTCCATAGCCAGGGCAAACCTGGTCACTAATGTTTTCTCAAAACTTTTTAATTTTGCCTCCAGCTCTACACGCATTGTTTAAAGACAAACTGCTTTAAAAGAAACATCTCCAGCCACAAGAACAGGATTTTTTATAACTTTACACACACTTGGATGAGTTTACAATTTTTAGATCCATTTTAAACCATTTTTTAATTGCCTTTTCGGTTACTGCATTAAAAAAAAAAAGTTTCGGTTCATTCTCAGCCAATGATGCCTCCTTGCTCATTTTGCCGTGTTGCACCATTGCTTATATTGCCTATTTCTTTTCCTGTTAAATGCCTTTTACTCAGTATAATTTTTACTGCTCCATGACATGAAGCTCTAGCAAAAAGTACGCATGGTCTCAGTGTGAGCTCCGAATCAGGAGCAGCCTGAACATTACAGGCACTGAGTGTGGCCTTAAGGACATTTCGTTCAAATCTAAAAATTCGAAAATCACTGCCAAACATCCTGACGAATATGCCATTTCAATCAATTTGTCGTTATGGCCAATTTATTTTGGGCCTGAATATTTTTGACTAA
The DNA here is from genome assembly GCA_004023965.1 of Spilogale gracilis. Lineage (NCBI taxonomy): Eukaryota > Metazoa > Chordata > Mammalia > Carnivora > Mephitidae > Spilogale > Spilogale gracilis. The sequence continues at coordinate 20,380 of PITA01004938.1, read as the reverse complement.
ATCAGCTGCTACTACCACTCCATTCCCTGAGGTCACCCATGCTAAGCAAGGCTAATTTGCCTCCTGTGTCCCTAGAAGCCCAGTGCCCCGGGATCTGGCGCAAAGAGGAGAGAGACCAGTGGGTAAGACCAGAGCAATGGGGATTAAGCCGGTCTACAGCTCTCAGCCCTCCTGGAAATGAAGTTGAGACCCTAAAGATTTAGTTGGCTAAATCTTGGCTCCAAGATGATCCTAGGGGTTAGAGCAGGACTAACGAGGCCAATGCTTCAGATGTGATCCATCCCAGGGACATCTGTATTATCCCCCAAGGCCAGCGAAGGCATCGCGACTGTGGCCCATTCCTTGGCAAACAGGCAGCCAACATTCAGGAGGAACCCAACGGTAGAGAAAGGCTGGCTTAGGAGCCCGCCACCTGCTGTAGGAATAACTCCAAGCCCACGTCTTATTGTTGGTGGCGTGTAGGGCCCAGCGTGTGGAGGACACAGCCTCCAGGTGTTAGGAAGTGAGACTATGTCTTTGGAAGGGACTTAGATAAAGAGAAGGGTCTCTCCCTGTTCTGATTCCAGAGGCAGGATGAGCCCCACAAAACTTCTCATTCTCAAGAATGCTTTGCACTTCCTTCCACTCTTGAAGTCACGTTATTTCCTGGCCTTGAGGCACAATGAGATCGTACACACAATCCATGTTCATCCCAGCAACCCAGGCTTGCCTCCATGGGGGGAAGGCAGGTCACACGTCTAATCTGACCCTTACATGTCTGACAGGTACACGGGGCAGCATGTGGGACCGAATTCCTACGTGCAAAGGCATCTGCGCTCTACTCCCTCCTCATCTGCAAAGTAAAAAATGGCGGTCCACTCAGAACATCAGCTTTAGGGCATGTTGGCTTGTCCCATCCAGAGATGGCCTCCACCCTATTTTTTAAAAAGTCTGAAGTTTTAATTACTTGTGCCTACTTAAAAAGTGTGGATTTACTCTCAAATCTCTAGGTTCACCTCAACAAGGCGCCCAGTCCCCATGTGACAGGGATGGCTGGAGCCGAATGGCAATTATCGAGATGGCGTGTGTCCTCTTGAATTTCAATTCCAATCAATGAAATGGGTGCTGATGCTCCTGGGACGCTTCCCCCCTCTGAAGCGGAGGGTCAGTCGACACTGACTGCTGTGTCTCCACCACTTCCTCTTGCCCCGAGTCCGCTTCCTTTGTCAAGCTGTCTGCCTGGCCTCGCCGGGCATCTGGGTCTGCAGCTGCCATCACATACTGCCCCGTGCCCGCCACGCCCGGTGCCCTCATTCCTAGTCACATGGCCAGCGTGCCCACCCCCCACCCCAGCCCTCACCTTGTGATGTCTTCTGTCAGCTGGGCAGGGTCAGGGGGGTAGAATTTGACTGTGAAGGCAAAATTCCAGGGGCTGCCTGAGAGGAGGAGATAGAGGAACAATCAGAGAGGCCCCATCACCCCAGCGGGTAGCCCAGATGCACCATCCCATAGGCATTCCTCAGGGTTTTCTCATATCTACAATTCTGGGACAATCCAGTCAGGAAGCCTGGAATATTACTCCCACTTGAAAGATGGAGAGACTAAGGCCCAGGCTGAAAGACTTTTGACACAGCAGGGGGAAGGAAGGTAGAAAGAAAGAAAAAAACAGTGGTACATGCCAGGCCTACTGGTCATCACGAACATCACTTCAGTAAACTTTGCAACAACTATGAGTAAGTCTGATGATTATACCCATTTTGCAAGTGAGAATACTGAGGCCCAGGCTATAAAGTAGCCAGTGTAAGATCACTCAGCTAGGAAGCAGCAAAGCTGGGGTTCAGACTCCAGCCTTTTGGCTCCAGAGCCCATGCTTTCTCCTCCACACCAAAGTCTAAGCCACAGGACATTCATGGGAAGAAAACAGGGTCACATTAAATGGGTTCCCTGGGGTGCCTGGGTGACTCATTCGGCTGAGTGTCCGGCTCTTGGTTTCAGCTCTGGTCATGATCTCAGGGCCCTGGGATAGAGCCCCACATCAGGCTCCATGCTCAGTGGGGAGTCCGCTTGAGGTTCTCTCTCTTCCTCTCTCTCTCTGCCTCTCCCCCCTCTAAAATAAACAAATAAATCTTAAATAAATAAATAGGTTCCCTAACTTTGGACTTCTCAGGGCCCCCACTCTGCCATTGTAAACTACAGCCCTCTAAAGGGGATGTGCGAACATTTAGACATTTCCCAAACTTATTTGACCTGCTGTGTCATTCCGCATGGTGCATCTTGCCAGAGTACTGTTCCTAGGAACACCCTTTTTAAGGCTCTACCCTATGTGGGGTCAGCTCCATCTTGGATGGCAGAATGCGGTTAAAAGCAAGACCTAAAAGGCAAATGTAATGAGTGGAAAGTAGCAAAGGGCATTTCACAGGGATGAATGTTAACCTCATTACAAACAATTAAGGGTACACATATGGGTACGGAGAGAAATGAAGGCTGAGGCTTTACTGGAGACAAGCTCTGCAGGCCGAGAGAAGGATGACGCATGAGAGAGAGGAGGCCTTGGGGGAAAGGCTACCTAGAACAATGGACAGATCACCCCTGGGGCCCTGCAAGGCCCAGCCAGGGCAGGACCATGGTCACGAAGGGCCGTAGGCCGTGTGGTCACTACCGTCCTTGTCCCTATTGCCCCCTTCCCCATACAGCTGTAGCATCTCTAGCACTTACTAAGTGCTGGTCGCTTCACTTGCTAGGAACTTGAGGTGCACATGGAGGAGTCTGATCTTCATGATGATCCTGAGGTAAACTTTTCTTTTTGTAGATGAAGATTCTGAGGGGATAAGTTGCCCTCCTGGGATCACTGAGCTAGTCAATGGTGGAGAACAGGGATGTAACCTCTGGTCATCTGACCCCAGAACCTGGGCTCCTGACCATGGCTAACTCCTTGGAAAAAGCAGCCTCAAGGAGAACAATCCCTGTCTCAGAAATACTAGTAGTAGCAGTAGTAATAATAATAACAAATGATACCTACTGGGCGCTGCTAGGGGCAGCATTGTTCTAGGTGTTGTGCACAGAATAGCTCGTTACCCCTGCACAACAACCCTAAAGGTAAGTAGTCTTGGAAGTCAGGATTCCAATCCAGGCGGTCTGGCTCCTGTGTCTTTCAAGCATCACACCAGACTACCTCAAGAGAGCACCTACTATGTGCCGGGTGCTGCCCACCGGCAGTCCACTAGTCCACTTGCCGGCGAGAAGCCCAGAGAGGTGCCCCCAGTGCCCTCGGTGAGGGGCATTGAGATTTGGGAGGAAATGTACCCAGCTCGGAAGCCTAGGACACAGGGTGGTGCCTCCTTCAGGAGGCTGAGGGGCTGTCATGAAGGAAGGAACAAGCAATGGTGGGGTGCCCAGCGGACTCAGTCAGTGAAACATGTGGCTCAGGGCCTCGGGGCTGTGGGCTTGAGCCCCATGTTCGGTGTAGAGATTACTTAAAAATAAAGTCTAAAAAAAAAAAAATTGTTCCATGGGGGCCCCAGAAGGCAGAACAAAGAGGAATAGGTAGAAGTCCCAGGGGGAGGGAGGGAGACTGTGGCTCTACGGAAGGCAGCAGGGCTGCTCCGCTGTGACTGGAGGTGGCTACACACAGCAACTGTTCACCACAACCGGCTGTGCTGGCCAGGGCTGCAGAGATGGGAAGCTACTCCCTGCTCTGGGGAAAGATGCTGGGCTCCAAGGCTTCTGCCTCCTGCTTCTCTTTTCCAAGCTCCTGGTCCTCCTCAAACTGTACACTCGGCTGCCTGTATGTGTTCCAATTCTTTCATGCGTGAGACGCGGGCCTCCCAGCTGGGCTGGGACTCCTAGGGACGGCCTGAAGCCCCGGCCTACGACTCCATCAGGCCCGGAGGAGTAGGCTCTGTCTGTGTGCCTGCCTCTTTGTCTTCAACTGACAGGAAGAATCCCTCCAGCCCCTCCCGGAGAGTCAGCAGGCATCCCTGGGCCCAGCTGCCTGCTGTCATGGCAACAGGCTCTACTTTCCAGCAACAGGGACCAGGGAGTCCAAGCAGAGCCAAGGGGGAGGGGCTCCCAGTGGAGGCATCTCTGCTTCTGGGCTCTAGGTCTCCATCCACTATATGCCCCCTGGCTGAGGCCACCTACCTCCCCCCTTCTGCCTTTAAAAGGCTGCTCCACTCCTCACAATATGCCTTTCCTCTCTGGGCCAGAAAGGACAGGTTGTCTCTTCACCCCAGGCCTTGAAAAGAGATCAAGACGGTGTTGGGAGGCCAGGACTAACGATCTGGCTTGTCCAGTAGTTCACTTTGTAGCAAGTGCCTCTCTCTGGCCCTACGGTCACCCCCTGGTTAAATACAGAAGATGGCTCAGACCAGGACAGGCCTTGCTCTTCCCTAACATGCTAACTCCTATCCATGCGCAGTTGTCTGCAGTGCTGTGCGGATAAGGCTTCTAAGCTGGGTCAGGGGTCCCTAATCACAGAAGTCTACACCTGCCTTGGACAGAGGAAGGCTATTTGCAGGGTGTCAATCTGTCCCCTTGTTCTAGGTGATTCTGTGGGTCCATCAGAGCTGCCATCAGAAGGCACCTATGATTCCTCTGTTAACCTGCTCTGTGACTCTTGGAGGTCATTTCTCTTGTCCCTGCTTCAGGTTTTCATTTATAAGACGATGACCTGCCTTCCCCCAAGATCTGCTGGGTCTGAATGCACTTCCCCAAGGAAGAGGGAATAGCACAACCGGGGCCCGTGCCGTGCAGCCTGGAACGCCCACCCTCTCTTCCACAACATTCCCAACCACAACTGGCCACTCACTCCGGATCTGCTTCTTGATTTCCTTGGAGGGGTCCAGCCAGTTCTGAAAGAGAAGACAGGGTTCTTTAGAGGGAAGAGGAGGAGAGGGCCAGAGAAGACCAGATAGGGCTACAAGACAGACACATCCAGAAACACCCCTCAACAACTCCTGGTGGGGAACGTCCTTCTCAAGCTAAGCTGCCTGGGCCCTCTGGAGCTGGGAGGGGAGGGAACGAGGCTGGGATTCACCACAGCGCTTGGGTCTCCTGGGCCCGGGGTTGGCACCGCCCTGAGGCAGCGGGCTGGGCAGCTGCAGTGGGACCAGTGGGAAGAAGGAAACCCAGACAGGAAACCTCCTGAAGGTGGAAAAGAGGTGCTGGAGTAAGTGTCTCAGTTCCCCCAGGAAGTCAGGCTGTGGATCTCCAGATATCCATCTGAGGAGTGACTGGAAGGTCCCCAAGAAAGGGCTAGGTAGGAGGGGCAGAGACAGAGAACTGAGACAAACAGGGCTAGCTGAACCTTGGCTATGTGCAAACAGAAGGTGCCTAATTGAGGATCTGAGGACCGACGGAAGGCATAGGTGTGGTCAGGACAGGGAAGCCTGAGTCTCCCTGATGGCAGGCATCCCCTGCCAGCCCTGCCCCCCAGCATAGATACCTTCTGGCTGTCGGCGTCACAGAAGGTCAGGCCGAAGTAGTCCTTCTCTAGGAGGTTGAGGTGCTCACAGACCAGGTCAAATAGTACCTGGCCCCGGCCATGTTTCTGAAGAGGGGAGCAGAGAGGTTGTGAGGCTGGAACGCACCTTGGGGGCGGGGCAGGGAGCCCCCCCCCCCCAGATCCCTTGAAACCCCCAAGAGTCTCCTGGCCACCTAAAGAGGATCTCAGCCCTCCTGCCACCCACCTCGCCCCATTCTCCGAGTCCTACCAGATCCTAAGTGACACTAATGCCCCGCTCACAAACTGCCTTCTGCCCAGCCCTGCTAGGGCCCTCCTAGACCTTAGACTCGCTTTGGGGAGTAGGGGTGGGGGGTAATTGATTCCCCTTCCTTCACAGAGATTAAAAGAAGGAGGCTAGCTTTGACCCAAGGAGCAGAAAACCAAAAGTCTAAGTTTGGGTGTAGGAGAGAAAAGCCACCTGAAATATGAGGGATGTGGGCAGAAGACAGGAGAGGGCTCAGGGCTCAGGGTCATAGTGTGATGCTCTTCCCTGGTCCTCCCCTGACACAAAATCTGAGTGAAATCAAGGCAGCCCAGCCCAGAGGGCCACCTCCTACCTGGGAAACAAGAAAGGTTTTTACAGGGGCCCCCGGGGCCTAGATCAGCCTCAGCTAGAAGCAACACCACTGGAACCACCTTTTCCATCACTCCCAGACAACTGAGCTCAGTACCTCTCTGAACCACCATCTGGGCCTGAGGATTTGGAAGGACAAAGCCCAGAACCTGGCTGGGGACTCCAAACCCACAGGTGTGAAGATAAGCACCAATAAGGGGGCCACAAGCTGGGGGAATGTGAAGCACTCACTGTCCAAAGAGAGAGGGGACTCCAGAAAGAGGATAAGGTCCCTGTAAGGCCTGGATAGGCCACCAGGGACTGGGACCAGCCTAACGTTGGACAGCGGCTTTGGGAAGCCAAGGGATTCCTGAAGCTGGAAGAGTCTTTCAGAGAGAATGGACCTGGCCTCAGCCAAGCCCTCTACGCTCTCCAGGGGCGAGCTACAACATCATCTTGGGGCCTGTGCGGGTAGGAAAGAGCAGGTAGAAGATATCCCTTCCTTTTGCCTAGGAGTAGGCAAGATGTTCACCTTGAAATCCTTCTACAGAAGAAATAAACATTAAAACAAAACAGAGCAAAACAAAAAACCAACCCTGTGGAGAAGAGGGACCCAACCTGCCAGGTCCCAGAAACAAGTCATATTCCTTAAGACCAGGGTGAGACAGGTAGTTTCTAGAACTCTCAGGGAAAACTGCCCTTTGGAGAGGGCCAGGAATGGTGCCCAGATCAGGGTGGACCCTCTAAGAGGATGAGTGAGAGCTCACAATTAGGGTGGGAGTCCTAGCCTCTACAGGAAAGGGAGACAGCAAATGTGGGTTCAGGAGGGTTGATCCCAGAGGTGTCTGACTCCAGCACTCATGATGAGACATGATCATGCCATAGGATTTCCACGTGGCCTGGGTGACAGAGTCCTTCTAGTGGAAGACAGTCCACCTGTCTATGCCTGGGGGACCCCATACCATGAAACCCTCAAGAAACCAGTTTGTCCACTGCCCTGGACAGGGGCATTCACAAGCGAAGGCCCCTCCATCCACCCGATAAAAATAATTCAAGTTGAAACACCAGCGTCTGCTAGGTGAGACTCAAGAGCCTAGCCCATAAGGCCTACCAGGCTGGAGATCAGCCCTTGGATTGTGACTCCTTGCTATGGTACAGCCCTCCTTAGTAACCTTTTCCTGGTGCCAACCCTGCACCACGTCTAATTCCATTTGCAATCGTAACAGCCCTCTCCGGGCCTCAGTGCCACCATCTGTACAAAGGAGGGCTGGCCAGGTCATCTCTCCAGGATGCCACGGTCAGTCCAGGCCTCCACGAAGAACGGACGCTCTCTAGCTTGGCTCAGGCTGAGCATACACAGAAGCCTGCCCTGGCTCTGGGACCAGTCGGCTGCGGACCGGGCCCACGGTGGGGGTGCTCCCTACCTCCACCTCACACTCGTACTCAGAGGCATCGAGCAGAGTGACTCGGCAGATGGCACTCTTGTACTTCTTGGCAATCTTCTGGGGTGATTTCTGGGCTCTGCTGGGCGTGGTCCTCTCTGACAAGCCATCAGCCTCCCCATAGCCCTTCTCCTCCATGTCTAGGCTCTGTAAGTCCGACAGGGGGAAAAGTCTGGTCAGTGAGCTTGAAACCACAGCCTTTCACCCAAATGAAGACACACAGGAAGGACGCAGCACCTGGGGCTAAGATGGTCTCCAAAATGAGAGCCACCGCCCTCCATGACCCCCAGGGTGATCAGCATCTATGGTTGGTGTATGCAGGAGAACCAGAGCCTCTGTGTGCATCGGGGCGGGCTCGTGGAAGGGGTCACTTTTTCAGGGGGGCAGGCTCGGCAGGCGGGAAGCATCCCAAAGAACCAGAGCTGCCCTGGCCACCTAAAGTAGCACATCAGTTATCAGAGTACCCATCTGGCCTGTCCCTTATTGGTCTGTCACTGGTCCAGCATGAGGCTGAGAGCTCACGGACTCATCTAAAGAAGGGAAGGGAGGTCAGATCCCTGCCAGCTGGTCCTAACTGCCACCAATGCCCTCAACAACTTTGACCGAGTCCCCACCCTCTCGGCCTGTCCTGAACGAAGGGACGTGTGAACTGGACAGCTAGATGATTCGGCACGTCCCTTGTCCCTTCAGGGTGATGCATTTTTCTCTGGGGTCATCCTGGGCTTGCCAGGCTAGAATGCCAGGTTCAGGGAGTAGGAAAATAAGGTTGAAAGAACCAGGTTTTGGGAATCAGATCTAGATTTTATTTCCAGCTGTCACTGCATAGCAATGTGACTTCTTGGGTAACTCACTTCATCCACTGAGCTGCTGTTTTCCCAAGTGTAAATTGGGAAATTAATATCATTCTCTTATGGGCAGCTGGCTGGCTCAGTCAGCAATGCAAGGGATTCTTGATCTCAGGGTCATGAGTTCAAGCCCCACGTTGGGCATAGTGCTAACTTAATTAAAATATAAATATAAATTTAAAAATATATATATATATATGCACACACACACACATACATATATCACGCTCCGTAGGTTTGGGAGAATTAAATATAAAAGTGACCACAATGCCCCAGCACAGAGCTCGGCATGTAGCAGGTCAGTAATAAATCTCAGTTTCCGGCTTTCCTCCCCACTAAGAACTGGCCCTGGATGACAGCTGGGCGGGGAGAGGGGTGCCCAGGCTCCCTGGCACACACCTGTCCAGCAGGCCGCGTGTCCTGCTGGGGCGGGTGCTTCTCATTGGAGTTGGCCTCCGGGTGGCCGCCGTGGCCTGCTGGGGTCACAGGGGTGGTCGCGGTGGCGGCTGCCTCCGGCTGCTGTGGGGCCTCCTCCTGAGCCTTCTTCACCTCAGAATCGGGGCCTGTCTCTGTTGTCATGGTGACCAGCACGCCTGCGTTAGCATGAAGGAGAGCACGTGACACGGGAAAGGGGCAGTGATGGTGTGACAGGACAGAGCGAAGGGGACAGGAACCACACGTGGAGAGAGACAGATGGATACAAATGGACAAAGAGCCACAGAGAGAGGAAGGAGGGAGGGAGGGAGGGAAAGGAAGTAGGGGTGGAGAGAGAGAGCAGAAGTCAGGGGGTTACGGGGCAGCAGCCGAAGTCACACACCCCCTCCCACGCTTGCGACCACAGGACTCTTCAGGGCCTCCTCCAGTCTCTCGGCCCTGTTCTGGAATGGGGCCCCTTCTTGGAACAATGAGAGGCTCTTCAGGGAGCCCCACTCTGCCAGGAGCACAAAGGACAGCCAGTGACCCCCTCCAGGCAGGCCCTCAGCCGGGCTGTCTCTCCAACCCCAGCACCCGGCACACAGTAGCCGCTCCACAAACGCTGGATAAGCTGAACGGCAACCAACAGCCCCGAGCTCTGGGCCCTCTGGGCACTGACTCTGAGCAAGGCTCTTCACGCCCAGGCCTGCAGGGCTACCGTCACAGGGGTACTGACAGAACAGACCTACAGAGATAAGAAAGGAGGGTATTATTTAAAATGCGCGGAGCCCGGATGAGGTTAAGTCAGGAGATCTGGACATAGGCCCGGGTGTGCCGCACACAGGGCAGTCGCTTCCTGTACCAGGACTCACCCAAAAAGCACGGGACTTAGAGAAATTATCTCTGAGGCAGGCGACTCTTATCCTTTCCCCTTGGAGCAGGAAATGAGATTTTAGATGGACCTATCGCCCAGCCATTCTGTCGGCATAAGCAAACTGCAAGGAGAGGAAAGGACAGAGAATGGCACGGCCTCGTTTTTATATTTAAAAAAACAAAAAACCTCAGCAATACCTCTTGGTGTTGATACACGTGTGGTGAAAGATCTGAATGGATACTGACTAAACTGTTAAGACAGGTTTGTAATGGAGAAATGAAAAGAGGAAAAAGAGGGAGACCCACGGGGTGGGTGGGGAAAGGGAACTTCCTTTTTTACCTTATAGGCTTTGGAATTACTTCTATAATTTTAAATACACATAACTCACAAATTGAGGTTTTTAAGGGGACAAAAGTACCTATTCCTGACCCCAGTCAGAGTGCATTCTCTAAATAAATAAATAAATAAATAAATAAATAAATAAATAAATAAATTTGGAGCTAAAACACTAGGAATAGGGAAATGGGCAGGAACCCTCATCCCTGAGCCTAGCGCCTCCCTCTAAATCCATTATATTAAATGAGAAAGATCCAGGCTAGACCTGGCAGATCCCTTTCCCACTCCATTCACCACGGGGGGCCTCCAACGAGCAAACAGATGGATGGACATTGGCTCCAGCTTGCACTGCACACATGCTCCAAGCCCTTACCCTCCATTCCCCTGGTCTCCTTCAGTTTCTCTCCCAGCATTCCAGGGGGCACCAGCCCAGCCCCAAGCGAAGGGCCCCGGCCAGAAAGCCAGGGGCCCTGAGTGCCCCACTAGGCCACACCAGAGCTCCAGGGCCCTGAACAGGTCACACTTTGCAAGCCAGAGCTCGCAGCACAAATGAAAGGCTTTGTTGTTACTGACGCTGCTATTAAGAAGATGAGGAGGAAAGGAAGGCCTTGGTCACAGGGCCTCATCCACACCCAGAAATGCTTTCCACTCATGTCATTACCTCCGACTTTATGGTTCCATTTAAAGCCGTAGTTAAATAAAGGCTCTCTGCCACTTCCATGACACCAGATGGCAACTCTGTGCCAGGACACAAAGCACTAGAAGCAGCTCTAGGGGAGCTCACAGCGTCATGGGGAACAAGGCAGACCTGTCTGCCTGGGCCTGGATCTCTTCAAGGCCTGACCTGACCTGAGGATATCAGCCATTATACTAGATAAGGTCTATAAGAAGAACCCTTAAAATAAATGCCCACTTAATTTTGCTTAAAAAAAAAATTAAAAAGGATCCACAGGTCATCTGTAGGTGTTTGGCTGTGAGAAGCAGTTTCCCTACTGTCTGAACCTTTCCCCAGACCCACATCAAACAGCCGGGACAGCCATCCTTAATAATACCCCGGTTCTTCCTCTGTCCAGGTGTCCGGCAGAGCCTGTGGGCAGGAAATGCCCATGCCAGCAGCACTGCCCAGGACAGCCGCTGGAAGTGTTCTGAGATCGTTCAATCTCTCCTTTTCTAGATGAGACTTGGAGAGCGAAAGAGACTTGAGTGGCAGCTGTTCCGTCAGACAGATCTTCCTGGCCTCCTTCCTGCTCTCCTTCTCACCCAGCCTCCAGACTCCCCAGATCCCCAGCTGGGGCCATGAGGTTTCCCACAGCACTTTGCTGCCCCAGGCATAATTGAACAGAACCAACAGGAAGGAGAAAGGGCACAGGCTCAGGCTGGAAACAAAGAGGTGGCCCAAGCCACCAAGGAACCCTGCGGCCCGGGCCTGGTGACAGAAACAATGGATTATCCTTTCTAGTGCATCAAAAAAGGTGATATAAAAGAAATACCTGAATGAACAGCTCCATACACAACAGTTCATACAGACCGGCCTCACTTTGATTAATATATACACATGGATACAGAATATCCAACAAAGTATTAATTGTAGTCGTTCCTAGATGGCACGAGCACAGGTTATTTTTTTCTTCTGTTTCACTGTAATTATCAATTTTTCTACTATACTTGGGGACTTCCTTATTAAAAAAAAAATTTTTTTTAAATAAGGTTAAAAAATAAAATCTCCCAATGCACAGGGCTTGGTGTGACAGGATGAGGAGATAAAAGTCTGATTGAACTGAAAATTTACAGTCTACAAATTTATTCAAAGTTTAATTCAAAGTTTACAAATTTATTTTTTTAAAGATTTATTTATTCATTTTGAGAGAGAGGGAGAAAGCATATTCGTACTAGAGTGAGCATGGGGGGAGGGGCAGAGGGAGAGAGAGAGTCTCTAGCAGACTCCCTGCAGAGTGCAGAGTCCCATGTCCCAAGATCATGACCTGAGCAGAAATCAAGAGTTGCATGCCTAATTGGCTGTGCCACCCAGGCACCCCAAAATTTTTTTTATGAATTTGAAAGAAAAATAACATTATTATAATTTTTTAAACCTATGATGAGCTCCTTCTTGATTTCACAAGTCCAGGGATAACAGTATGGACTCTCTCTCGGCCACTGTAAGCAAGCCAGGAACCCAGCCTTGGGTTCTGCTACAGCCAGTCATATGGCCACAGTTCTGCCCAGGCCCAGGCCTGCAGAGACTGAGGGAGCCTGCTGGCAGCCCGGCCAGCTGCACACTGCAGGGGCAGGGGAAGCATGTGCTGCTGGTTCCCTGGAGCTCACTGCCACACGGGGGATGATGCTCACCCAAAAAATGGTTAAACACCCAGGCAGGATGCCATTTAGATTTGTTGTTGGATGTTTTCGCCTCTAGAAGATTCTGGGGAGCTGGAGATCAGAAGTACAACCTAGAGGACCCAAAGAAGGGCTTATAAGGTAGGAGAGGGACGAGAGGGGCTACATTTTGCAAAAAGTGAGAACTCAGGTATGGCAGACAGGGCGTTTGAGCTGAGTCACCATGGGGGCAAATGTCCAGGGACGGGAACAAGGAGGCCGTTGCAGTGGACAGACAGGAGGCCTTGCCATCCTGATGCCTCAGAAAAAGAAGCCTATAAAGGTGAGCTCCAAACAGCCTGGCAGGTGGAACAGGTTGGAGAAGGGGAGACGTGAGTGAACCGGGGGTAGACGAGGGCGCCTTGCAAGGGTCACAAACGTTACTCTGCTAGAAAGGGCAAGACTCCCATCACAGAGTGCTGCTGGGGGCCAGGCCCACGGTCAGGGACTTGACGCCAGCCTCTCCTGGACTCCTCACAGGCCTACCAGAGTGGGGGGGGGTGTACCTAGGTCAGGCAGACGCAGACCCAAAGCCGGGAGCCACCATGGGCTCACTCTGTGACCGTGGCCAAGTGACTTCAATGCTCAGAGCCTCAGTCACCTCATTTATAAAATGGAGATACTCCCCCCACCCCTGAGGATGGTGGTAGAGAGTCAGGAAAATAACCTGGAGAGAACACTTAACATGGTATGTAGCCAATAAAACAATGCCGAGAGGGTCTATAAGCACAAACAGTACCGAGAAGCTGCAGTGGGGAGTGGTCTGAGAACTAGGGGTTCAGAAGCGGCAGCCAGAATGGATGGAGAAGGAGACGATCCAAGAGGCAGAGGCCAGCAAGGCCAGACTGATGGCACGGACATATGAAAACCCAACACACGGGATTCGAAGAGAGGAAGGTCAGCCAGAGAAGTAAATGCTGCTGGTGCCCACACCAGCCCTGTCAGCCCTGTCTGGCTGAGGCCAGCCCAGAAGGCTGTAGGCATCTGATGTTCTTTAGCACGGCAAGCACCGGCTGGCTCCCTGGCTCCTCCTCCGGGGGCCCCATGGCTTGCCATCTGGGCGGCCTGCTACGAGAGAATGTCCTAGCCTGGGCGACGCAGTAGCCACTTGGCCTGTCATTGCACCGACTCATTAAAAATGAATCAGCTGGTTTACACATCAGGCCCTATGGCCAGGGTTAGCATGAATCAGCATCTCTGAATCCAGGACCTTGGCTTTGTTCTTTCTCTCCACCCCACAGCTACTGCACAGGTCCCAGCCACTGTCAAGCCATGCCCACACGGCTGCCCGGCCTCCTTCATGGACTCTGTGGCTGCCTGGGCCCTCCTAGGGTTTATTCTCTTCAGAACAGTCACACGGATCTTTCCAAAACTCCAGCTGGACGCTGTCTTTATTTTTTTGTGATTCCAGTATAGTTGACACACAACGCTGCATTAGTTTCCGTTATACACACAGTATGTGACAAGTGAGTGGACCAAGTCCGTACCTCACTGCGCACATCACCAGTGTCACTACCATCAGTCCCCATACAGCACCATTACGGGACCAGTGACCACATTCCCTGTGCTGTCCATTTCCTCAGATGCCCACCTTAAAACCTTCAATGACTTACCATCAAAATAAAATGCAAACTCCTCACCAAAGTTAAAGGTCCCTGCCTAGGGCTGCGGCATCAGCTCCCGCCATCACCGTGAGCCCGTCTGACTGGCTTTCTGCCTGCCCCCCCATCACATCGGTCCTACCCCTGCCATGGGGCTTTGTCCTAATGGTACCTCGGTATGGACAATGGTCTTGTCCCATCTCTTGGCAAGACAGCTCTCGCCTTTTAGACCTCAATCCAGTGTTCCTTGACCCCTCTGTCTAAAGTGGGTCTCTCTTCTGGGGTGCCTGAGTGGCTCAGTCAGTTGAGCATCTGACTCCTAATTTTGGCACAGGTCGTGACCTCAAAGTCATGAGATTGAGCCCCACATTGGGTTTCATGCTCAGAGCAGAGTTTGTTTAAGATTCTCTCTCCCTTCTCCCTCTGTCATTCCCCTTGTTCATACGCTCTAAATAAATAAACAGAATCTTTCAATAAATAAATAAATAAATAAAATGGGTCTCCCTCCTTTTTTTTTTTTATTAATTACATTCACAATCTTGTACAACAATAGCAACAGTCTATTTCCAAAATTTTTCATTACCCCAAAGAGAAACTCTGTACCCATTAAGCAACCCTACTGGGGTTTTTTTTCCCCTCACAGTAACTATTACAAATGAAACATATTTCTTTTTACTTATTTACTTCTAGTCCCCTGGAATATAAACTCCATATAGACCAAATACTATCCATCTCAACTGCCATTATCCCCAGGACTTAGGGAAATTCTTAATGATTACCAACAAAGCTAACATTCATAGAGTCTGCTACTTGCCCAGCACTGGTCTAAGCTCTTTACATCAATTAAATCATTTAACCTTCACAAGAACCTAGAATAGGCACTTTTATTATCTCTATTTTGTAAAAGAAGGAATTGGAGCACTGAGAAGTTCAGGAACTTGCCCGAGATCATACACTAAGGCATGACAGTGCCAGAACTCAAACCCAGGGGTCTGGTGTCTAAAGGATGGGTAGATGGACAAATGGATAAGCACATGCATGCTGGGTGGATGAAATACCAAGACAAGTTTTAAGTCCACTCAGCTGGGGACAGAGACCTGGGCTGCATTCACCTTGGGAGTCTTTCTGGCTACGAGCCAGCCAGATTGTCCTGATGACTTATCAGACCTTAAGCACCTGACTCTCCCATGCAAACTCCTGATATTATCATCCTTATTTTACTGATGAGAAACACAGACCAAAAGAGGCATGCTGATCTCTCCAAGATCATGAGGCTGTTTTAAGTCTCTCTTGACTCCAAAGTGCACCCCACCATAGGGCATTTCAAGAGTCTCAGAGGGTGGGGGTGAGGGGGTAAGGGTGAGAGGGTTGTACTAATTTCTCTAAGGCGTGAGACTGGCTGAGGAAAAACTTTCCAAGAATGAAAGGCAAATACACTAGCAAGAATTGAATTCAGAATGGGGACCACCATGGGTGGCTCAGTCAGTTAGGTGCCTGACTCTGGATTTCAGCTCAGGTCAGGATCTCAGGGTGGTGAGGTTAAGTTCCAGGTCAGGCTCCATGCCCGGCTTAAGATTCTCCCTCCACCCGCCCCCGCACCGCCCCACCTGCTATCTACTCTCTCAAAAAAAAAAAAAAATCAGGACTAATGTGTCTTGCTTCAGCTTTGCCACCTCCTACCTGATGGGCCTTGGGCAAGTCACTTGCCCTTCTGAGCATCGGCTTCCTCATCTGCCAAACATGGATGAGAACCCCTATCTCTCACTTCAGACATTACAGAGAATGAAAGAACCTTAGATACAAAAGTTAAGGTCATAAACCATAAGAGACTCTTAATCTTAAGAAACAACTGAGGGTCACTGGAGGGGTGGGGGTAGAGGGATGGAGATAACTGGGTGATGGACACTGGGGAGGGTATGTGTTGTAATGAGCACTGGATATTATATAAAATTGATGAATCACAGACCTGTACTCCTTAAATAATATATGTTAATTGAATTCAAATTTAAAAAGTCAATTAAAAAGAAGTTGAAGTCCTCTAATTTAGGGAGAGTATATTCCAGATGCTTGTGGATACCAGGAGCAAGTCTTTGCAAGCATATGCACAGCAGTGGGACAACATGGGGGCACATACAGCCTGTGTGTCCATGGTCATGATAACGACTCCCAAGCCAGTAAAGCTCTCTTGTAAATCTTGTACACTGGCAACTTTTATCCAGGCCTTCTTGGGAATTCTGAACCAGGGAGGAACTAATGGAAGGAAGGAACAAAGATAGAAAAAAATGGGACAGAGTGTGGAAGACACCAAGAGAATGCTGGGCAGCAAGTGAGACTCTTCTGTTTTGAATGCTGTTTTCAATAATCACAGGTACCAAGATTTCTTTTCGTGAAATCAGAGGGCACATCTCCCCCATCCCCATCCAACCGCATCTCCTGCGCTGTTAGTCTCCATTCACACCTCTAGATCCATGCCCTGTAGTAAAGAATCGGGAGGCTGACCCCACGGACAGTCCCTTGGATCGAGCTCCCTTGCCTGCTGACTTCCAGTTGGGTTTGGCCAACGGGAGGCCCTGGTTCAAGGGTGGGAGGGAGAGAGAAGTTGGGGAACGTCTTCCTAATTTTCTTCTCTTTCCTGCGGCGGCTGGGTCCCTCTGTGTCCGCCCCTTGCACAGACCCAGCCATCACCAAGTTCTGGGAACACTACTCTCTCCCTCTGCTCATTCAGGCCGAAGGGAGGGAACAGCCTCTGTCGCTGTGACGTTGTGGGGTACCCCTGTGGGTTCCCTTAATCCTACCCACAACTTTATTAACATCTCCTCAGTGTAAGCATAGGAGTGGAATTCTGTTTTCTGCCAGAATCTGACTGATACACTAAACAGATAAATAAATTAGAGAGGGAGGGGAAGAGAAATCGGAAAAAGGCAGCATCACCTAGTAGTTAGGGACAAAAAGGGCAACAAGGAGACTGTGAACAAGTCTTTTAACGTCTCTGTGTCAGTGTCTTGAGCTGTAAAATTCATGATGATCATCTTGCCTATTTCACAGGGCTACTGTGACACGCGAACCAGATCTTAAGCACTTAACACATGTCAAAACCCACTGTGAGCGCTCAAGAAATATTAGGCGCCCTCATCGTTAGCATTAAGTCTCAAGGCTGAAATGTGAACAACAATATTCCCTTGGAGCAAGAATTAAACTTTTCTTTCGGCTTTTTCGGGGGTTCTCTAGGTTTCATCAATTTTCTGCTATGAACATATATTACTTTTGGAATCAGAAAAGAAAAAGAAAAAAATGAAAAGAAAAAAAACAAACACAGAGAGGGCAACCTTCTAAAGACTTATTCTTCCCCTTTGGCGATGTTGCTCCTTCCCATGGGGATTTCCCCAAGTGACCACCTCGGGGTGGACGTGAATGACACGTGTGCCTGCCACGAGGGAGGAGGCAGCAGGCTGAGAGAGCAGGCTCTGGGGCCAGGTGCCACCCTCCCGGCCGAGGCCTAGGAGCCCCCACCAGAGGCAGGGGCGTCAAGACGGGAGCTGGGCCTGCCATTGTGGTCGGTACCGCAGCTCGGCTACGTCCGCGGCAACAGGGAGTCGGCAGTTTGTCGGCACCGCATAAGTAAAACCAGGCAACATGAAGAGGCGGCCACCCTTCAGCACTGGCTTCCTGCCTGAATGTTTCACGTGCTGCCCTGGAGCCACAGGCTGATGTGCAGTTGTGGGCTGTGGGACCCCATGACCCGTGCAGAACTGTAGAGCAACGGCCTCAGAAAGGAGAAATATCTCCTGCTTGGACCACACAGCTGGCCAGGGGCAGCTGGAGACCTCCCCGGACCGGGGCATCCTCTGAACGGCAGGCAGCGAGCTGGCTGGCTGCCAGGCTTTGTCCCATTTGAGCTGCACAAGGGCCACATAGGGCAGATGGGCTTACCCCCCAAGCCAGCTTAGCTGGCCAAGGTCATGAAGCTCGTCAGTTCAAGCAGAGCCAGGAGGAGGACCCAGCTCTGCTGGCTGACAGCCCCGTGCTCTTCCCCCTCAATCCTGCTACATCCCACAACCTCCAACTTGCCGTCAACCATGTAACCAAAGCTACCGTTGCTCTGGAGGTAGAAATAATAACAGCAGTACCAACCCCTCCCACCTGTGGGTGCTTTACAATTTAAAGAATCCTTTTATAATCATCATTTCACTTGGTCCTTGCCGATCAGCAGCGTGTGAGAGGGGACGTGGAACAGCAGTTATGAGCCTGGGCTTTGGACCAGAGTTTGAATCCTGTCTTGAGGACCTTGGGCAAGTTACTTGACCTCCCTGAGAGCCAGTTTGAGAATAACACCCCCTGAGCCTCAAAGGCATTTCATGAGAGAGAAATGAGAGAATGCACGTGGGGCTTCTTCTGGCACCACGTCTCCAGGCAGCACTCAGTCAGTGGCAACGTTGCTCTCATCAGTAAGGGTGTCACAACCATACAGACAGGCAAAGTGCAGTCCAGAGAAGGCAAAGAACTTGTCTGGGGATGCTCAGGGTGTAAGCCCCTGCAGGACCCAGACAGCAGCTTACAGTATCCAAAGAGAATCTGGAAGTTTCACAGGTGAGCTCCATACCGGATCCACAGCAGAAGGGTTTCCCTGGGACATCTCACCTTCTGAGGGTGAGAGATGGGGTCTCCTCCAAGCAAGCCAGCCCCCTCAAGGTCCTTGCCCCCCCCAGAAGCAGCGGCTGGAGTGGGGAGCAGCAGACCTGTAGACCTCCCCCAGGCAATCCGCATGGTCTCGGTTTCTGACTCCCTCTCTCATCTCCTTTTCTTTAATTGTTCAAATGCTATTAGAGTTCATTGTCAGTATTATTGAGAGAAGAGCAAAATTGGAAACAACTTAATGTGTATATCAACAGGGCCCTGGCCAAATTAACTAGGATTTACCCCTTTAGATTTATTTATTATTTGAGAGAGAGAGTGAAAAAGCGCACCTGTGAGTGAGTAGGGGGAGGGGCAGAGGGGAGACTCTCAAGCAGACTCCCTGCTGAGTTCAAAGCCCCCTACCCCCAATGCGGAGCTGCATCCCAGGACCCTGAGATATGACCTGAGCTGAAACCAGGTGGGACGCTTAACTGACTGAGCCTCTGGGTGCCCCATGATTTACCCCTCTAAAAAAAATTATAGGACTGGGGCACCTGGGTGGCTCAATCAGTTAATGGCTGTCTTCAGCTGAGATCAGATCCTAGGATCCTGGGATTGAGCCCCACATCAGGCTCCCTGCTCAGGGGAGCCTGTTTCTCCCTCTGCCCCTCCTCCTCCACTCATGCTCTCATTTTCTCTCTCTCTCTTAAATAAATAAATAAAAGCTTTTTAAAAACATAAAAATAAAAATAAGGAAAATATAAAGTGTTTTTAAAGGATCTGTTTTGATCAGTCTTCTTTACCTCCCACCGCATCTGCTATACCTCTGTTTCTGCCTGTTTTTTCCCAACCTGTTATCTTTGGTCATCCCTAATTCTATACCACTTCAATCTGAGGGCTCCTAATTTTATGGGCTTTTTTCCATTTGACATTAATTATATCGGAAATATTTCCCCATTATTATTTCATTATCATCACAGCTAATATTCATGGGTGCTTTACAATGTGCTAAGAGTGTTACATGTCTGAAATCATTTAACCCTGACAACAACCCCAAAAGCAGATTCTTGGACTGTCCACATTACAGATGGGGTAAGTGACGCTTAAAAGATCTATTTGCCAAAGCCTGGCAGCTCAGAAGGACAGAAAGTAGACTTAAGCCCTGGTCTGTGTGGGTCCCAAGCCCTTGGCTAGGAAGCCCTCTACCTTTCTTCCCCTGCATAACTACTGTGTGGCAAGTAGCATGTAGCCGGTGCGGATGAGAAGGCCAGGTCCTGGGTCTTACAGCCTATGTGACCTTGGACTAGTCAAGTCCCCTCTGCTTTGTTCCTTCAATCGTTTGACCAGACAAGCATTTGCAAATCACTGAGCTGTATGCTAAGGATAGAACAATGAATAAAACATCAAGTCTGCCCTCAAGGAGATTAGAACCTAACCTGAATCTCTTCTTGCACTGGAAGAATCTAACCCCATCCCACCTTGGTCACAGAGATGTGAAATTAAGAATGTGAAGGAACTTCCCAAGTGCACCGCTCCGTATGCTGCAAGAGTAAGTATTTCTGCGGCTGTTCATGGCTGTATATTATTTTATCCACTGGATGTTCCAAAACGTTCTCAATCATCTTCCTATTGTTGGGCACTTAGTTTCAATTTACTGCTATTATACAGGAAGCTCTGATCCAGACCCATCCGAAGGAAATTATTCAAAGGAAAAAAAAAAAAGCCAGATGCACAAAAAGATGCCAAGCAACCTTCAGAATGACTGAAGGGAGACAGTCCTTCTTCAGCTCATGAGGCCTCAAATGCAATTCATGACTCCTGTGGCCTGCCCCCCCCACCAAAGCGC
>PITA01004937.1:0-117439 GCA_004023965.1 Spilogale gracilis | reverse complement strand
CAGTCAGCCATCCTTCCCTTCGGCCCCGCAGGCTCAGCCTTGTCTGGGCCCCAAGGCAATACTAGCCCCGCCTGACTCCTGAGAGCCACCTCTAGCCCAAGCCCAGGGCAGAAGGCCGTGGGATGTGCCACGCAGAGCTGTATAAGATGAGAAGCTCAGCGAGCCCAGTACTCGCTTGGGCATGCAGGAAGCCAGTTGAGGGCACGCTCAGGTTCATAGGAAGGCCTCTCTGCAGAATCTGTCCCCATGTGGCCTTTACTCCTCCTCTCTTAGATACACAGGGGTGGAGGGGGCAGTGGGTGGGCACCCCGGTACTGGAGGGGCCAATCAGGCCCAGGAAGATGAGGCCGGACAGAGGTCAGGAACACAGGGCCAGAGAGCGGGGAGCATGAGGTCTGGAGCCCCTTAAGCAATATTTACACTAGGGAGAGACAAAGCACTGAGTGTGAGATGCGCAGGGAGTAAGAATTCAGGACTTAGCATATGCCATTGGCGTGTAATAGTGAACTCGCTGTCACAATTTCCTTAGCTAGGTCCTCTCTTCTAGTCTTTTCCCACTTGGATACAGCAGATTGTCTCTCACTTACTGGAACTAATCTAGGGCGGCCCGAGCATGATGCCTGATGGATAATAGGCTCTTCCTTCCTTGCAGGAAGCCAACCTCTGTGTGCTTGCGGGCTGGACTGCTTGTAAGGCAGGCGATGGGTGGGCGTGAAGGTGCCTCGGGTCTCTTGAGGGCTCAGGGGACGCAACCAGGCTCGGCAATCTCACAGTCACGCGGGGAACTTATAAAATCATTAATAAACGGAAAGACCTCAAAAAAGTCTAGACTATTCCTGGTTTAAGACTAAAATGTGAATTGATATAAAATGCAATTCCCATTTAGGACCTGTGAAGAGGAGAAAATTAGTTTGGTGTCATTTTAAATACCAAGTGGGGTTGTGAGGTAGCTTGGATATTTTGATGGAAGAGGCTAGGCAGTCGGAGCTGGGCACTCACGGTCCTGCCCCGGAGCCACCTGTACCATTCTAAGGTCTATGCCGGCCACTTGCCACAATGGCCATCCTCCAGCTCACGCACCCATGCACACACAAGCCCTCCCACGATGTCCTTTGCCTGTGAGACTTCCAAAACACTGACTTTTCTTTGGTTGAGATTTAAAAGATTACATAGACCTTATTTGCTTATGCAATAACAACAGGTCATGAAATACGATTTGAGGTATACTTCTTGTTTTTAATATATATATTTATTTGAGAAAGAGAGAGTGAGCCACCAGTGGGGGGCTAGAGACCTAAGCAGACTCCCCACTGAGTACAGACCCCAAGGCCGGGCTCCATCTCAAGACCCTGAGATCAAGACCGGAACTGGAATCAAGAGGCACATGCTTAATCGACAGAGCCACCCCACCCCCCGAGATAGAGTTCTTTATAAAGACTGTGAGTGTGTGGAAATAGTGAGTTTGCTTCCTCACTAGGGTAGGAAATGGCAGGGCTTTTAACTTCAGAGAGAAGTATCCCTGATGGTTTGTAATGAGCAATAAATTTACAAGGAATGTTAAGCCTAGAAGAAACAGAAGCTGTAGTCTACTGATGAGTTTGCTCGGAGAACATCTGCTTCTGATGTACTGGGATGCAACAGTGGGCCCTCATAGGGTCTCTAGACATTGGCCCCAGAGTCTTAGCTGCTTAGGTTTGAATGAGTCAAAAGCATCTCTTAAAAAAGACTTTTTAAAATGGTTTCTTATTTCATGATTTTTCAACATGCTTTATGGGATGAATGTTTAAAACATGAAGAAATTATTATGTTATAATTAAATATCAAAAAGTATAAATTTACATATAAAATATGATATCATCTGTCAAAACTGCTATGAAAGAGTCATCACGGGATCATATCCCAGCAGACTTTGGATACAAAGACCATGGTTGTCCAGGGAACAGAGTATTAATTTCATTTAATCTGTTCAAAAACTGAGTTGATAGCAGCACTAATCGAATCTAGATTTCTGCCTATTGTTGTATTTCTTTCTTGTTCAGAGTGATATGTTTCAGATGTATGTTCCACTCCAGGACAATTACCTGTCTCAGAGCTCTCAGCATGTCAGGAGCTATTAGTGACAATTGCTGACCCTCCGCTTATGCCTCAGATGAAATAGGCATGGATGCCCGCTCACGGTACAGAAGGGAAATTTACAGCCCTTAGAACAAATGTATGCACGGACTACTCTGAACAACCAATCATCACAGAATAAATCTAGGAATCTGAGATATCGCATCAGAAAATGCAATCCTGAAAATCTGATTTGCAAAGTTTCATTTCTTTTTTAATACACACACTTAATACTTAATAAACTTAATACTTAACAAACACACTTAAGAGTGTGACAAACGACCTAACAAACAAGACGTGGAACTGATAGATGGACAGATCCTACAATAGCATCCTGAGTCAGACCTCCAGGGTTCATATCCAGATGACGTTGTTCTTATGTAAGTAGGCAGAGCTCCTTCCGCATCTGTGAGGTTGAGATTTTTATGCTACCAATCTCATGGGGTTGTTTGCAAAGTTTATGAAACAATCCATGTAACCTTCTTTGCCTACTACATTGTATTGTTAGCACCCAACAAGCTGTCATTGTTGCTATCTTATTGATTTACTTTGGGTCACATGAAAATCGCTGACATACAACATACTCTCAGCAATCAAAATCATATTGTTTCACTGTGTGATGTTTTACAATTGAAAGGGCACCTTACGCATAGAAGTTCAGTTAAGCTTCGCATGAACTCTGCAGACTATATAGGTATCAGGTCTAACTGGGAGACTCTAAGTGTTCTTATCCCAATGATTGTCTGCTAGCAAGGATAGGAAACAACTTCCTGGAAAATTAAGGAGCAGTCTCAGAGCAGCACCTCAAGGGCTGCAGCTCAGAAATCAAAAGTCACAGTAATTCGCTGGCATAGCTTCCACTCCATACTAGAAGGATCATGTTCACCCAGGAGAGAGGCCACTGCCACTAAATTATGGAAATGAACTAGGGATCAAGTTTCACTTATTTGGTTTCTCAGAACTCTTCGTGCACCAGAGAGACCTCCTGAATCTTGCATTAGGACAGTCAGGCAGAGAGGCAGAGGAATGACAGTGTGGGAGTGGACAGGCCTGGCCTTCCTTCATGCCTCTGCCACTTTCTAGTCGAGTGACCTTCAAACAAGTACGCTACACTGACTCAGAATTCATATGTTCATATCTGTGAATGTATATAGTGGATGTCGTTTCTTAACTCTTGAGTTTGAGACAAAGACTAAATCACGTTACTAGGGCCAAGAGCTTAGTGTGTAATATGTAGAACATATTAAATGCTCTGTTACTAGTAATCCTTATGGTGCTGTTAATATTTTGTAACTCAAATATGTCCAAATATAAGAATTGGAGAAGTGAAAATGTCTAAGAGCCACGAGCCAATGAACAATGACACAAAACAAAATATCAGCCCATCCCCACATGCTACATGGCACGGGAGACCTCCAGTCTGAGGGACACCAAAGTCCTCAGAAGACCCAAATCCTGCTGTCACCTCCCCTGTCCCAGAATGATCCTGCAAATGGACCCCACTATGGCCTTCACAGTATCTTCAGACCACCTTATGAGATGGGGCCCATCTTTATTCAGAGGTAGTTGGAGGACCTGAGAAAAACATGGGGGGAAGGAAGGAAAGACACATATGTGCTTGCTGCGTTCATTTTTCATGGATGACCCCCTTTAATACCAATCCAGTGGGCTAGCTCTTGCTGCTGTCACCTTGCTCACGAGAAAACTTAGGCCCTGAAATTGAGGAACAGAATGGTATGCTAGTACAAGGATGACTTGAGATTTGACTACCGCTTTAGGAAGCATTCAAATAGTAGCAAAGAGACGCAGAAGTTGGAGTTTCAAGGTTGATCTTCATGAAGCAAGATGAATACTTACTCATTCAATGAAGCTGTATTTGGCCCACTTTGATTGCCACGAAACCTTACACCTGCCTCTTCCCTCACACCTCCAGCTCTGCTTTGAGGCTAGTTTCCTTGTGGGGCCTCCCTCCGCCTCCTAGCTCAGGGTCGGATCCTGAGGGCAAGCTGGACCAGGTGACCCAGCTCCCCTGATGGCAGCATGCCTCAATGTAACTGTGACCAGGGGAAAGCTAAGCATCAGAATATCTCACCAGAGGGCAGTTAGGGGGAAGTTATGAGGTCTGAAGACACAAACATTAGGACAAGGTGAAAGACTGGACAGAGGACAGGGAAAGTGCTGCGGGGTCTGCAAATCCAGAGCAAAGGGCCAACTGTGGTATTCTCAAAGGGCGCCATGCTACTCAGAGACTCCATTCATCCACCACCCCACCTCACTGTGTCCTAACCCCTGTGGTGATGTCCGGGCAGGTGGCAGCATCAACTTCCCTGCTCCCTTTGCCCTCTCCCCCAAACAATGTCTTCTGCCTGCATTATTTTCTCTTCCAAATTCTGTAATTTCTCTTAATGAAGCCATCAGCTTCCCTGTCACACATCAGTCACCTTAACATTTCTCTCATTTCATTCCACGCTCAAATATTGCCCAATCTTCTTGGTTTCCATCCAGGTACGGCTCTAGAAACTGGCTTCTTCCTGCTCCTTCCACTCCCATAATTCCAGTTCTAGACTGTGACGTGGTCTGGCCCTTGAGGGCTGGCTGGCTCTTCCACTCCAGTTCCAGCCTCTGGGGTGGCCTTGCCAATGGTCACATGCAATCACATCTTCTCCGGCTTCTCATTCGCTGGGCTCCCTTTGCCTGCCAGCCTGAGGTTCTGAGCTACAGTGTCACACCCCCTCTCCAGGAGCTGTTCCAGGCTCAGCCCCACTCCCTGCCTCACTCCTCCCTGCGGCAAGGCTCTAACACTTTCTCCAACACACCAAGACCTTCGTGCATTTGTGTATGCAAGCCAGGTTCCGTGCCTGGGACCGCTTTCCCTTGACATGATGGTAGGATGCTTAACAGACACCATGTTCTGTCCCTGACTTACTGTCTTCCTTAATTTAGAAAATAATCCTCTGGGGTACCTACTTTTATCTCCTTTTTGCACAAACGAAACTACAGGGATAGAAAAATTGAGTGGATTCTGCAAGGTCATAGCAGTAAAATGTGGAGACCAGACTCCAACGTCGGCTCTCTGGATCCTCAGCACGTTCTACAGCTGGAAAACCCGGATGCACTCTTCCATGCCCATATCAAGTATCATCTCTGGAAAGCCCTCATCCAGGGCATAGCACACTGGTCAATTCTGTCTTCGGCTCTCAAAATATTTTTTTCCTTTTTCCTCTTATGTTTATCATACTATATCATAGTTATTTATTTTTGTGTATTTACTCCCTACTAGATGTATTTATCCCCCACTGGAAGGATTTCAACCTGCTTAGTCTGACTGGAAATAGTCCAGACCTCCTGACACTGAATAATCAATAAATGTTTATTAAGGTGAACGAATGGATAACTGAATTAAGAGATAAATTGAAGAAAAATATCAAGTGATGGGTGCCTGGGTGGCTCAGTGGGTTAAAGCCTCTGCCTTCGGCTCAGGTCATGATCTCAGGGTCCTGGGATCGACACCCGCATCGGGCTCTCTGCTCAGCAGGGAGACTGCTTCCTCCTCTCTCTCTGCCTACCTCTCTGCCTACGTGTGATCTCTCTCTCTGTCAAATAAATAAATAAAATCTTTAAACAAAAGAAAAGAAAAGAAAAATATCAAGTGTCATTCATTTAAGTTCTTATTTCTCTAGATCTGGTGATGCTGATTAGAAGTTTCATGTTTTTCCCTTTGTTTCCTATTCCCTGCTCTATACACCATTCTCTGGCTTTGCTTGGTCCTTTTTAGAGATGATCACTTTTTCCCTGTTCTCAGAAATTAGTGAAAGAGTGTACAAAAGGAATATATATGTGTATATATGTGCATATATGTGTGTGTGTGTGTGTATGTATAGACATATATATTCAAATCTAGTGTAGGTAATAATGTAAGTAATAATGCTGATGTTGGAACAAGAGACCGGTTCTGCGTGAAGTGGCCCTGATGACCCAGAAACACCAAGAAACTGACAAATGGTGTCACAAACCCTGCCCCTCCCTCCTCCTGCTCTAACTACCGCCCTTAACACGCCTCCTGTGCTTCGTCCCGGCCAGCGCCACACCTAACTCTCAGAATGTCCCTCTTTCCCATGGGTGTAAAGCACACTCCCTTCTGCTTCAAAGGACTCAGGAAGGTCCATCTCCCCCGCCCCAGGAACTCGTTCCCACCGACAGCTCCGATGGCAACTCCCTGGCTGCTTCACGGGAAAAAAATGAGTCATGCTTGGAAGTGGGAGAATTCACTCATTACAAAACCCCAAGTGATGGCTATTCTCCCTGGTGTAAATAATAATAATCTGTGTGCTCATCCAGTGGCCGCACGGCAGGATGTGTAGTCACTTTGGAGTCTGTAAACTTCCCTCTGCAGCTAATGTTGTTTTTAATTTGTTTGGATTGAAAGCTCCTAGTGGGCAAGGATCATATACTCGTCTTAAGCTGGCTGCTGAGCGGCCGTCATCACCGGACTTCTCCTGTGCAAGTACTATCTTTGACTTCCTCTTGCGCTGTGGTCACTGAGAAAGAGTGGTTGAATATTTTGTGATAGGATCTGTGAGGTGTTATTGAGCTAAATACATTTTTGCCTTGGGCTCTGGGAAGAATTTTATACTGACCCACCGAATTTTCTTACAAAGTCACCATTTACTGAGTGGTCAGATTGCTCTTCTCTCTATTATGGTAACCTAGGCATGAACTGCTGAAGTCAGGTATTTTTAAGCAGAGAATGAGAACTGGAATCAGAGAACCACCTCTCGTAGGAACACAAAATAAATGTCTTCCTGCAATGGAGAGTAATGGAAAGAGGAGTACACAGTCTGCCAAGTTCATTTACTCCTGCCTTGCTTTTAAAGAGCAGGTGCAGGGCCAGCTGGCTGTTGCCAACACCTGTCTAGCACATGATCACAAGGATGATTAAGTGCCTATCTTAATAACCCATAGATAGTGGTGGTAAAGTAAAAATAATTGATGATAAACATCTTAAGGGGTTGAATTCTTGTGTCTCTGTCCTTGAAATGTTGATGACAGAGACAAGATTTACTTGAGATATTTGACTCTTGACATTTCCAACAGGGACAGGCAACTCTTGAAAAGGGGATGCCCTATTGCATCCAGAGTGTTTTCCTTCCAGGCTTTCTAACTAGCCCAGGATTCTACTGGGATGCTGGGCTTTCATTTGTCAAATCCCTCCTGCCCAGGACCAATGTTCATGAGAGCATTATTAATATTACATTATTATATTATATTATATTATATTATATTATATTATATTATATTACCTGGATTTTAAAATCACACTATTGCATGGGAAATATTGAGAGCACATGTGCAAAAGAATATAACATAATTAGAGAACGTCTGGCATCTCATAAGCACCAGACATTGGGGTAGTTGTGGCTATACCATTATTCCCACTTCTTCAAAGAAGACCGTATGGTGAGGCCATGCAGACATTGACAGAGCACCACTGGGGACCAGTCCCCTTTCCCATGATCACCAAAGTGTTCCAGGAGAGACACCTGTGACAGTTCTCCTTATGCTCCTGGGAAATCATGAAGAACAATATTGACCTTCATGAAACAAAACATACTTTATAGACCAAAAGCATTCAGATTTCTTGCCTGATTTCAGAAACAGATGCTTTGCTTAATGCCCACTATTGCTTAATCCAAGACCTCTCT
Organism: Spilogale gracilis; assembly: GCA_004023965.1. Classification (NCBI taxonomy): domain Eukaryota; kingdom Metazoa; phylum Chordata; class Mammalia; order Carnivora; family Mephitidae; genus Spilogale; species Spilogale gracilis. The sequence continues at coordinate 109,625 of PITA01004937.1, read as the reverse complement.
TCACTCCCCTGGATTCTAATCCTGAGCAGAAAATCGTGACACAATTCACATAAGAAGGTCATTTCTATTACTCTCTTCCACTCTGACTCTGAGGCACGTGTTCCTTTTTTAATATGGATTTCTCAGCTTGCCTGGCAATCTGATTTCCTATTTAAATGCCCACCATTTGAAGCAGTAAACTGGAATATATTTGGGACACAAGGCCTGTTAATGCCAGCAAAGTGACTACGCCACTTTTCAAGGGCAGAAGATGCTGGAAAACACAATTGCACAGAAAAGACTTTATGTCAGCATAGAATTATACAAGCATCACATCCCTGGTCTTCCCTGGTCCAGGGCCCATTTACACCTGCATCCTGGCATGGGGACACAAATTGTCCCTTTCACTCTCAAAGTGTTGGCTTTCAGTAATATCTTATGAGCTCACTATAACTATAATAAATGCTGATAACACTTCCTCTGAATTATTAATTAAGGACCAAACTATGGTAATCTCCTCTTTTAGGAAGGTAAGAGGAGTATACAATCATTCTTGGCCAGATTCAGCAAAAATCCTTCAGTTAAATATTGATCGAGCAATTGTGTAAGCCTTAATTATGTGGAAATCCACTGTTTGGAACATGTGTCCCAGAAGTTGTGTCCTAGAAGTTGTTATATAAATGAAGTGTTACTGTCAAATGCTTAGATTTTGTTATCAGTTTTCTTAATCATTAATTTGTGATTATACTTTTAGGCAAGTATTAGTGCTCACTTGGCTCGAATATGTATTTTTTGTTCCTCATGACTCTTCCTAGCCTGATTTTTGTCCCTGACTTTTAATGTTGCCCAAGGCTTGAGCTTCTTCTGGGACCATCATTGTCTTAGACTGAATGAAACCATTTCATACAAGGCCATGCCTAACAGAAGGCCAGCATATTGTTGGTTTTCTGTAAATGTTACATTATAATGACAAAAACACAAGTTATTTTGGAGAGAAAATAGCCAATCTAACTTCCCATCTGGTTTCCAGGAAACATTATCCAGAAGCATTTCCCTTGAACATGCTAAATGTCTTTGCTGGTGACCAAGGTTGATTTCGGCTTGATCGTATTAGTTTTACTTCTTTTTCTGTCACTTTTCCGCTGCTTCAAGCACTTTAAATTTCCAATTCCTATAAGATTTGTGGCTTGTTGAAATATTCTGGCTTGGTTGCTTTCCCACCCTGTCTTGGTTGCCTTCCCTCCTGTTTCATCTGAGAGGTTATATGTGGCTTCATGTAATGCCATTCAGTGAAGGAACTGCTCATGTGGGCTTCTGTAAACACAAATTGCATGTTTCAGTTTGTGTTATTTTTAGAAGCTGGGAATGGTTCTGGAGTCCACTGTGCAACCTCCACCTATAGAAAACACATGCACTGTTGCTTATTCCTCCCTTGGACAACCATAATACCAGCAACAAAAATCTGACACATGTTTCTAAGAATTAGTTTTTTTTCAATGCAAGAATTGGAAAAATTCTAAGTCAGTCAAGTAACGTGGATGAACATAACAGTGATGGGGCATCTCCATTGACCTAAGAAGAATCCAGGCTCTGTATTATTTTATTTGTCTCCTTACAGTGTGTGATCAGTATATTTTGCCTTCCAAAATCAATGTCACATTTTTGGTTTTATTTATTTGGGTCCTTTCTCTTTTCTTTCTGATAAGTCTGGCTAGAGGTTGATCAATTTTATAAATTTTTTCAAAGAACCACTCCTACTTTCATTGATCTGTTCTACCGTTTTTTTAGTTTCCATATCATTTATTTCTGCTTTAATCTTTATTTTTCCCCTTCTTCTTTTGGCTTGAGGCTTCATTCTTTGTTCTTTTTTCTAGCATCTTTAAGAGTAAGTTTGGATTGTTTGAGATTTTTCTTGCTTCTTGAGGTAGGCTTTTATTACTATATATTTCACTTGTAGGATTACTTTTGTGGCATCCCAAATGTTTTAGATCATTGTGTTTTCATTTTTCATTTGTTTCCCATGTATTTTTTAAGTCCATCTTTGATTTCCTGGTTGACCCATTTTATAGGGTCATTGTGACCAATTAGCCAAACTATGGGAACAGCCCAAGTGTCCATTCATTGATGAATGGATAAAGAATATTCCATGCAAAATGGAAGATTATTCAGCCATAAAAAAAGAACGAAATGTTGCCATTTGCAAAGACATAGATATAGATGGAGCCAGAGATTATTAGGCTAAGTGAAATAAGTCAGTTGAAGGAAGACAAATACCATATGATTTCACTTTTAGGGGGAATTTAAGAAACAAATGAGCAGAAGGGGTAAAAAAAAGAAAGAAAGAGGCAAATCAAAAAACAGTCTCCTAATTATTGGCAACACACTGATGGTCACCAGAGAGGAGGTGGGCAGGGTGATGGGGGAAATAGGGGATAGTGATTAAGGTACACCTGTGATCAGCACGGGGTGATCCATGGAAGTGCTGAATCACTATATTATACACCTGAAACTAATATTACATTGTATATTAACTATCTGGAATTTATTTTTTAAAAAGATAAAATTTCTAAGAAAAAAAATTGATGTAAAATTTTATTTCAGGAGAGTAGGTAAAAATAGTCACATTTTGATCCTAATTAGGAATGACCAATTGCTTTTATACAGTCTCAATTTTTAAAATTGGTGTAAAGTATACATAGTATAAAATGCACCATATTTGCCATTTTTAGATACTAAAAAGTTCATTATTGTTAAGTGTATTCACATTGTTATGCAACCAATCTCCAGAATTCTTTATGTCTTAAAAATCTGGCACTCTATCCCCATGAAGCAACTTTTCATTTTCCTCTCCTCCAGTCCCTGGCAACCAAGTTTACTGTTTCTAGAAATTTGACTATTTTAGAGACTTCTGATAATTTGTCTTTTTGTTTGTCTTTTTGTGACTAGTTTGTTTCACTAAGGTGAACCCTCAAGCTCCATCTATGTTGCAGCATGTGTCAGAATTTCTTTTCTCCTTAAGACCAAATAATATTCCATCAGACATATAGGCCCTTGTTTATCCATCTGTTGATGGACATTTGGTTTGCTTCCACCTTTTGGCTACTATGAATGATACTGCTTTGAATTTAGGTCCATAAATATCTCTTCAAAACCCTGCTTTAAATTCTTTTTATGTATACCCAAAAATGCAATTGCTGGATCTTCCCAAAACTCGATTTTTATTTTTAATTTTTTTGTGGAACCACCACATCGTTTTCCACAGTAACTGCACCTTTTTACGATCGCCAATAATGTCCAAGGGCTCCATTTCTCTTCCTTCTCACCAATAATTGCTATTTTCTTTTTCTTTTTGCAGCAACCATACTAATGAGTGTGAAGCAATATCTCATTGTGATTTTTGACTTGCACTTCCCTAATGATTAGTGATGTCCAGAATCTGTTCATGTGCTTGTAGGTCAACTGAATGTCCTCTTCGGAGACATGTTTATTCAAGTCCTTGACCCGTTTTTAAATCAGGTTATTTGGGTTTGTTGTTAAAGTTCTTGGAGGTCTTTATGTATTCTTGATATGAACTGCTTATCAGATATATCATTTGCAAATATTTTCTCCCATCCCATAGGCTGCCTTTTTACTGTTGATTGTGTCCTTTGGTGTTCAGATGTTTTTAATTTGATGTAGACTAATCTATCTCTTGTTGACTTTTGTTGCTTGTCAGCCACATATTAAGGAGAATGAGTGATAGTCATGGGAAATAAAAGACTTTCCTAAAGTCATACTAAGATACAGAGCTTAAATTTGAATCCAAGTCTATCTTCTCTGGAATCTCATATGCCTTCTATTATGTTTCTTGACTTCATTAAATATATATATGAAGCTAACAAATGGAAGAAAATTTGAAGACAATATATATGTATTTGTAGGAACCTAGAATGGACTCCTGAAAGAGAGCAGAAAGGAAAAAGATATGAGTAACACAGCTGAAAGCAGAAAGAGGTATGTTCAAGAATGTTCACCACAACATTACTTAATATAATAGAAAATTTTCTACTGCTCTGCAATCAGATGGATTAAGTATATTAATCGAGTTGAATATTATGCCATTGATAAAAATTAGCTTCTAGGAAATGCAATAAAGGTGGTTGTGGATGGACAGTTTGCCTGAACCCATTCGGTGCACCCTTTGTGTTATAGCCTTTATCGTGCAATTACCCAGCCGCACAACTGCCACTGTCAACACACCTGCCCCACCTCCCACCCATCAATCAGCATGCCCCCATCCCCCTTGCCACAGAGACTGGTTCAGCAAGTAAAGTAAGGTAAGCCGCTAAGCCCAAGGTGTTCGAACCCAAGACTGGACACAAGGACTTTTCATGGGTGGTAGTGAAACCTGTGGTAGACCAGTCAGATGAAGGAATCACTCCTACTTTCTCAGTCACATGAGCTAATTACTTCTTATTTTCTAAGAGTTTGTGTCACTCTCTGTTATTTGTAATTGAACACACACATGAATTGATAGTATGTATAGATTTTTTCATGATATAACATATAAATTAAGGTAGAAAATAAGACTAAAGACATATATATATATATATATATATATATATATATATATATGTGTATATCAAAATGTTAACACTCCTAGAGGAGGGGTAACAGGTAACACTTGGGGTTTTTTCCCCTATATTTCAAAAATATTCAACATTAACAACACATTTATTTTGTGATTAGTGATAAACCAACTTTCTGCTGGAGCATTGTGCCCCTGCATACTTTACAAATATTAGCTAATTTAATCATTACAATAACACCATGAGATAATTTGAGAGTCTGGGAAACCGAAACATAGAAAGGTAAATTAGCTTGACTACAGTTTCCTCAGTGGGCAAGGCAACAGTGGTAAACTGGACCCAGGTGGTCTGGCTCCTTGCCCTACATTTCAGCTCATCTCCTCTTTTTGGTTCCAGTTATCTCCCCGAGCTAGATGGTCAGATGGGTCCCAAGAAGCTTTTAAATCAGAGTTTCCCAATGGAAGCAGAATAAACAAAAGTGTTCCTGAATGTGCCTGATAAATAAAATATCACCTCTCCTGTAACTGTGAGGAAGGGGGTTAAGTTAAAAATTATTAAAATTTATCAAATATTGCCAGATTGACCAGATTATTTTATCAAAGGCAGATGTGGGGCTCTGTGGTTAGAGGTTGGGTCAAACTCAGAGGGGCTTCCGGAGAGAAACCTATCCTGTGGTCTGGGGTGAAACCAGCCGAGCATCCAGGATGAAAAACCATCCCGGTAGGCAGTATACAATTGACAGGGATCATGTCGACAGAGACAGTTGGGGACAGGAGATCTTCACAGGGTTCCTGCCACAGGTAAGGGGGTCTCATCCCCGAGACATTGACCTCTATTTCCAGAAGGGACAGACAGTACCTGAGTAATGGGTACCACAATGACTCTCAAGATTGCTGCTCCAGCGTAGAGAAACAAGACAGTGAGACAGCAATACTGTAGAGAGAGAGGCATAAAATGGAAGTGAGGTTAAGAATGATGCAAGTAAGAGGTTTATGAGCTCGAAACAGTGCTGGTAACAGATGTGGTCAGTCCAAGAGTCAGTTATTGGACACACTTCCCTCTGTCCACATACAGTGGGGACTGTACCCAGTGCTTTCGGGGTTCAGAGCTCAGGGGCTTGAATGTGTTCTCATTACTTTTTCTCAAATATCTTATGGAGTTCTCAAGGATACGGATGGTCTCCCTCACTCCTGGCTTCCCCAGTGCCTCGTGCAGTAAGCGTGTGTATTGGGACATTAGGACATCTATTGGGAGATAGGACTCTCCCTTAAATAAAAGTCCCACTTTAGGGATGCCTGGGTGGCTCAGTGAGTTAAGCATCTGTCTTTGGCTCAGGTCATGATTCCAGGGTCCTGGGATCAAGCCCCTTGTGAGTCTCCCTGCTCAGTGGGGAGTCTGCTTCTCCCTCTGCCTGTTCTACCTTCCACTCCCCATGCTTGTGCTCTCTCTCTTTCTGATAACTAACTAACTGACTAACTAACTAACTAAAATAGTCCCACTTTATTGATTTTGTACAGGATAAATGAAAAGAATGGAATAACCATTTCTCCTTTTTAGGACACCAAAAATAGGCTTTCTGAGACATTCGTTTATTCCAAGTATGATAAATTCTCTCCTCTATCCCACAGACTTGATATCCAAGTGTTTACTGTTAAAGAGACAGGATGGGTGTACCATCTTATCCTCAGTGCATACATCATTTTCCAAGATAACTCATATAGATAGTTAATCTCCTGATTTTGAGGCTCTGCTGCTTTCTTACATTTCTCAAGAGATGTGACCACTAAAGAGCTCAGTTTCAAACAGGCTCGTAAAATAACATCCTCTGCCCTCAAAGGCAAGAGGGTCAGGTCTTTGATCACAGAGTTCACTGGAGGAGGAAGAGGTGCCTTATAACATGCTTAGCATGCAAGGGTCAGAGGGAAGAAGAGTGATCAAAATTAGGCAAAGCAACCCAATATGCAACCCAGTCCATCCGCGTCTCTCTGAACATGGAGCCTGAGGTTATAACCAGCGGTATATGAACTTTCCGGAAGGACATTAGTATGTACAAGCTCTTCCCGTTCCTTTATACCCAGCACAACCTAACCTTGATTGTATACGTACCGTTGCAGCACAAAGGCAGAAAATGCTGTGTTTATTTTGGCAAAAAGCAGTGAACTGTTTTTCGACAGCTTCTACTGTAAAATCTTAAGACATAAAACTTTAGGGCTTTTTTAGAAATGGGTTGTGGTGGTAATAATTTTTGACCTTGGCTTTTCAACTCTGCATCGTTTCTCCACATTCTTCCTTGTTAAAAGCTTTTATTCCAATATTGGCTATAATGTGAGTACTAGAAAAATCCCAGGCAGGGGTTTAATATAGGCACCTGGTGGTAAAGCCTTTCCAACTACTCACTGTTGAGGGAGGCTTCAACTTTTCCTACAAAAACTGTCCTCTCCCAGACCCTTCCTTGCAAATCACTGTCCCTTTCTGTGCTCCCTACGGCTCTCCCCGCCAGCCAACTCCCCAGGAATAGGCCTTTCTGGAAATGAGGCTATGCCCTTGTTCTCCTATGTTCTCCCATTTATTGCTCAATTTTAAAATTTAATAACATTGCATACATTGTTCTTATGCTTAAGGTTTTTGTGTTAATGAAGTACAATGTTGAATTCTCATTTATAACAGTTTTTTTTAAATTAACGAAGTGTCCTTTAATGAGTAAATCAAGTTGAAGACAAATATTACATAAAAACAATACAAGTTTAAGAAGATATGGGGAAATATGTGACTGTTGTGTTATGATTGAAATTTGGGCAAGGTGCATTAAAAACTGAATGCTTACCGGATAGAGAGAAGAACTGATTATAAGGAACCAAATGGGCTCAGAGAGTCTAAGAGTCACTCACAAGCTCGCCCACTCACACCGTATTCCAGGCGAGCGACTGCAAAACACAGTCCCAGGTCTGTGTTCTTCAATGCGGGGCAGCACCGATGTCGGGACGCAGCCTCCTATTTGGGTTTCCCCTTATAGGAGTTATTCATTTCCTTATAGTGCTTGATAAAATAAGATACCTGCTTATTAGTTTCTCATGAGAAGTAGGGTCCTCCTTCTAGTCTGTTCTGATGGTTTTCCTGCTGTGCCAAGTAGGGGGATGTCCCTCCTAAGCTGGAAATGAGTGGCCTGCCTCCAGCAGACAGTGTATGGGACAGCCACAAAATCCGAGAGGGACACAGTCTCTGGGGGAACTTTGCCATCAATAAAGGAAAAGAGAGTGCCTTCCATTTCTTTCTTTTTTTTTTTTTTTTCAATTTAGAATTGAAACTTACTCTCACGAAACTGAGAAGAGAGAGCCCTCAGAGAATCAATGCGAAACGGCACCTTATAGCGGGACAATTTCTTCCTACCTTCCTTGATCACCTTGTCATTCTTCTCATTTGCCTGTTTTTCTTTTCCATCAATATCTTTCCTGCTCAATGGTGTATCATCAGTTTGCATATTTATTCCTGCCATTTAATCATTTTATGTTAATTCTACTCTAATATCAAAAACATACTTGGGTTTTCAGGCATCCAAAACCACAATACATGTAATTGGCCACAAAATTGCTACCAAATACAAGGAATTAGAAAGCTACTGAGTAGTCACCAGATTCTATTCAGTCTAATTATCTGTGATCCTTTGAATTACAATGAGATTGTTCATAAAGTCATGGAGTAGTGCATAGTTAATTTGTTAATTTCTAAACTGCTGCTAATTTTACACGGTACTATTACTGGCTTAACTACTCACAGGGTAAATTTACATCCTGCTCTGACTAGGGCAAGCTCTGTAGGAAAGGCAGTCACGCCTACTTCTGTCCTCAATGTCTTTATTCCGTAGAACATTGTCAACATGAAGGGAGTGTCACAGGGCCCTGCGTGGGGCATTGGTTGGCCTCTGAGGACAGTGAAATGCACACAGTAATAATTTTCAAGATATTTTTATGAATCATCCCTTCCTTCCCATCCATAGTCACGTTCACCTTTTAACTGCTCTGTTGTGGATATTTGTTGGGGCAAATTCCTGATTCCAGATTAGCCCCTCACTCGCATGGTCTAGAATTAGAATAAAAGAAAGGAAAAGGGCAAGATTGGATTTTATTGTAGAATCAGTGCGTTTGTGCTGCGGGTGTTCAGGACATACTAACCGATGAGACTCAGATCATTGAAAATAAAATCTAACCCTTGGCCAGGATGCTCTTTCCCTGGAGTATTTTGGAGCCACTGCTCAGAGAGACACAATTGAGGTCATTCTGGAGGAAGCTGGACGCTGCCATGAGGCTCCCATGTTCACTTCGTCATGGCGGCTTCCTCTTCCAAGGCGTGCAGCAAAGCATGTGCCCAAAGGATCAAACAACTCACTCCCCACTAATAGAAAACAACCCCACCCCTCAGGGGACCAAGGGGAAGGAGTGGGAAGCCTGAGGATGGCTTTGCCTCAATCAGAACTCACAGCCACCAGGCCTCCTGGGGCCGATGTCTTGGCATTTCCATATCTGTTCCATCTTGTTCGGTTAAAGCAGGTGCCGTCAGCTGGGCTCACACTGAAGTCATATTCAGGCAACTGGACTGGGAACCGTGACAGGTGGGGACAGGGGACATCTGGCTCTGACCCCACCAGCTAGCCTAGTTCTGGGATGTGCAGCAGGCAGAGTATTAAGCTTATTTGGACCTTACTTTTCTTATCTGTAAAAGTAATGATGAGAACGTTAGTTATCAAAATTGTCCGAAGGATCTCGTGAGCCAGGATTGTGCAGGCTGGATAGGGACTCAGTAGCCGCTGCCTCACTGCCTTGCTCCACATTCAGTTTGACAGAATGTTATTAGTCAAGAGGTGAGCTCCCAGTCACCACGTGCACAGATCAGAAATGGCCGATTCCTTCCAGAACAATCCAAAACGGTGCTCGGATTCTCTCGAAGACTGTCTTGCAGTTCTCCTGCCTCCCTTTGCAGACACATTAAAATGCATGCTATTAATTCTCAGACTTAAAACTCAGCTCTGGAGAGGATGTCACTGAGGTCTGGAGAAGGTCAGGGACTCGCCAGATATGACAGTGACAAGAAACAGCAGAACCGGGGGCCCACGCTGGGGTCTCTTGCCCCCCAGAAGAACACCTGCTAGGTAAGCCATGCTTCTGCCTCCATGAAAGCCTATTTTTCTAGCAGAAAGGGGGCAGATCAAGAGGGGAAAAATAATTGCCTGTAAGCTAATCCCCACCTTTGTGTGCACCTTTGCCACACACACATGTGGGCTCCCGGGGCTCGGGCGGGCGGCGCCTTCTTCCACAGCTGGCAGGCAAATCAAAGGCCCACATGCAAAATGCAGCTCCTGCAAATGTTATGTGATGTGGTTTTCTAACACTTACTACAGGCCTTGGGGTCTATAAAATAGACTGAGAATTAGGGGACTAAGGACACTAAAAATAGAAATTTCATGTGTGATAGATATAATCTTGGAGGAAGAAAAGGATAGTTTTCATTTCCTTTAAAAGAAAAAGGGACCCACTAACAGCAGCCCTAGATTTCTAACAAAAGAGAATTTGCTATCATCTCTTCAAACCCCGATTTCCCTGATGGACGGAGGGGTGCCGTTTCTGTTTTCTGTTTCACCAAAGGACCAAAGCCTGTTAAAGAACAGTCCAGAAGGGAGACAGGCTTGGGTGTGGCACTGCACGTGATGTCTGAGGACACAAGCATGAGGGTGGAAGAGACTCTGGTTACGAAGAAGTCCCTTTTTGGAAGTGCCACCACAGAGGGGCTGGGTCACGTCATAGACTTCTGGAGCACAGACTGGGTGATTTTTTGAAGCGGGAAGCACAGCACAAGCCACCTCCTGGGTCCACTGTGGCTCCACACCAGCAGGAGTAGAGGTGAACTGGGACCGGAAGTGAGCTAATTACCCAAGTTTTCAAAACCATTATTACAGGGATGTGGAATTGGAGCGGGGTGTGGCCAGCATGTTGTGTCCCTCCCCACACCTCCACAAGTGTGCCACACGAGAGCAGAGCTAGGTAGTGATAATCCATCCCTGGGATACAGTCAACCTTCCCCAGCCACGTGGGGACAAGGCTAACTGCTGAAAATGATATTGCAATGTTAGCACGTGAGGGGCCCCCGATTCCTCAGAGGGGCCTGGTATTGTCTTCAGGTGAGAGCCTCCCTAGACTTATTGTAGGCAAGAGTCCTGGGGTCGAGTCTGCGCTGTGACTCGGATCCTGGAATGTTCTTAGGGAGAGTCTGCCTGGGTGGGAATCTACTGGCTAAAGTCTTGTCCAAATCACTTGTCTCTGCATGGCAAAATTATCACGGATTTGGTTTGAAGCTATTTGAACTAGAAGATCCATCAAATCTTTTTTTTTTTTTTTTTTTTGTACTCCAGAAAAAATAGCAGCTTCAAATTTGTGTGACAGATATCCCTCTGAACCATTGCACTAGGCATCCAAGGTGGTGGATGATCAGTTTTTCCTTGGAAGATAGAGCTGTGAAGGCAACATCCAAACCTGAGCCGGTAACTTGAAAGGAAAAAAAGAGGTGGAAAAAAAGAGGAGGACCGATCAGATCGGGCTAGGAACCACGTTCCCCCCACCTCACCTACGCGCCCCCTTTCCTGTTATTTTTCCCCCTAGTTTCAGTCCCACAGAAGAACAATACAGCAGGCGTGGGCGGTGGGGCGTAAGAACAGGTGGTGGAGGCCTGGATCCCATTTGGCCCAGGCACCCCATAATGAAGCACGCATGTCCCGTCTGGGTTTTCCCTCCCCGGTGCGTGAGGCTGCTCTGTCTTCCCTTTGAAGCCCCACCTCAGCTCCCGGTGGTTCGGGCACAGCCGGTGGCCCAGAAAAGCACCCGCTGCTGCCCCTGACAAAGCCTTGTGTTTTGGATGCGTTCCCAGCGCTCGGAAGAAAGCCACAAACACGGGCAACCTCTTCGGTGACATAGCCTAGTCCCTGAGGACAAACGGCCCTATTAACGTCCGGGGGTTCCTTGTGGCGGACGCTGTCACCCTTGAACTCAGCCAGTCTGTGAACGCTCGCTTTCGGAGGGCATGTGGTTGCCCACCTGGTCGTGGGGCCGGCAGCCGGGATCTGCACCCACGGAAATTCAACCTGTGGGACGCACGGTAGGTGTAAACACCCCCCGGGGCCCATGGCAACCACGGCAAGCTGCAGAGCGGAGGTTCCGCATCCTAGTAAGCATGCCGTGGTTTCTAGATGCTAACCCACCAGTCAGTGTGGTTGAACCCAGTCCTCCCTGTGCTGCATCTGCTCTGATACCCCCGAGGGAGCAGGGGATCCACACACCAGCATAGACACACTTGGCCATAGTTGTTGGAGTTCGGGTTCTCAAAGATGCTACGGGAGAGAGCTTCGGTTGGGCTATATCAGTGTTTGCTTCTAACTAGATCCTGTGCATTTACTTATATGTTATATATGTATGTATCTCATGTGTCTTAATGCTACTCAATACTGATGAGATTTTAGTGTTTTTCTCCCACTATTTGAAATACACTGCTAAATACCCCATAACACACTTGAGTGGCGAAGCAAATCCTCTGTATAACATGCTCATAGACATATACGGCAAATGAAGTATAAAAATAATGCACTCGATCAGTTTCATTTATCATTCATATAGCATTTTTCATCCTTTCAGTGCTAGTGTATCGCTAGCTCAGATTCACAAAGCCCAGCAGTCCTGTGTTATAGGCATGTTTTATGCATGTGATGATTTAGCTAAGGTGATCCATGACCTCATATTTTTCCTATTATTTGAGTTAAACTGAACACTTTGTAACTTGGAAGCACTCAGGAATCCCACTTGTAAAAATATCCAGGGATTTTTAGGTTTGTGCTAAAATGAGCAAGATCCATAATTAGCAAGAGGCAGCCTTTACTCACCGCTGTGTTTCTGGCAAAAACAAAACCAGGAAGCACCTACCCAAGCAAATGCAGTCAGGCCCTGAAGGTAATTATTCTATTCATTCCAGACACTTATCATTCATCAAAGATTGACAAAACAAGGTGCTTCCCTTGCTAACATGGAGTGTCAGAACGCCAGTTCCTTGCTTTACCATTTTCTGCTGGGTATTATGTTACAGCGAGTCATCGTGGAAACCGCTGATTTTTTTTTTTTTTTTAAGATGGCTTTTTCACCTTCAAACTTACTTTAAGGTAAGAAAAATGCTTTGATAATGTGTTTTCAGTGATTAAAACAACAACAGCCACCAACACCACCTAGACCACTGTGTACAAGGCTTAAAGGAAATCTGAGAGGACAGAATTAGTATTCATTCACTCATGCATTCATCCCTTGAATAGTTACTTATTAAAATACTTACTATGTGTCTATCACTATTCTACAGACTGGGCAACAGTTATTTTAAAATATGGATGTAGTTAAGTCTCTTACAGGTGCATAGGGGGGTAAGGGGAGGTGACTTGTATAAGCCAAACAAACACAGAGGCTACTTAGACTTAGAAAAAATAAAGTGGGAGATGTGATGGAGTGTGGAAGTATGTGGGTTGTGGCACTTAGGAAACATCTCGAGTGTAAAGCAAGGCTCAGACCTGAGCTCAGTGGTAAGCAGGAGGAATCCATGAAGCCAGTGGACGGACCCTGTGTGCTTGATGAAAGTGTGGTCTAAGGGTATGGCCAGAGGTTTGTGAGAGGTGGGGAAGGCAGCGAGCCAGCTCCGGAAAATGCCCACCCACTGCTGGGTCTTTGCTGAACGACCAGAGAGCTCTATGAGAAGAACAGGGGCGACAATCTCATGCTGGGGAGCCAGAGAGCGCATCTTTGAGGAAGTAGCATTTAAGCAAAAACCAAAACCACTGGATTCAAGTTTGGAAAATGAGAATCAAAAAGAACATTCTTGGCAGTGGGAACCACAGGTGTGGAAGATCTGTGATAGTATAGGACCTCAGGTGTTTGGAAAACGGAAGGCAGATTCATTTCTTGGGGCTGATGGAGGGAGGCCTTTCCAACTTGGCTTCACCATGGAAATATATTCCCTCCGCGTTCTGGACACTGGAGGTCTGAAACTCAGGTGTCAGCAGGGCCATGGCCCCTGACATTCTGGGTCAAATCCCTCCTTGCCTCTTGCTCGTTCTCCATCCCTGTCACACAGCCACGTCCCATTCATCTCTGCTTCTGTCACCATAGGGTTCTATATCTTCCCACCATCATCTTCCCCTCTTACCCCCTCTGGTAAGGACACCAGTTGTATTGTAGTTTAATGTCCCCCTCTTAAACTGATGACATCCACAATAGCACTATGTTTAACTAAGGTTTCATTCACAGATACCAGGAGTTAAGACATATTTGGGTGGCAGGAGGTGAGGGTTCAAGAGCACAGTTTAACCTACAACAGGGGCCACTGTTGCAGAAGCTGGCGAGCGAGCTGGAGGATGGCACGAGTTCCCTCGGGGGAGAAAGGCACTGGCTGCAGTCTTGCAGACGGTGGTGAGCAACCAGGACCTCATTGTACGTGAACAAGGGGCCCTCACATCATGGAGAAACACGGCGCATTCCTAATGGTCTCTGGACCCCGCGAAGGACAAATTCATATGGCAGCAAGAGTGATGAAGGAGATAGACTCTTGCACGGGTCCCACGGAAAGGACTACAGAGGGAATGGCATGTGGAAACAGGTGGACCTGACCTACATCTCGGAGAAAGAAACAGGATTCGGCAATGTGTCTGTCCTTTGATGTGCAGATGAGGGTCAGAGAACCCTCAAAGCTGCCTCCTGGGTTTCTGGCTTGAGCAATGTGGTGGTTGGTAGCGCCACAAACTCAGAAGGGGAAGACGGGCGGGAGCAGGTCTGGGAGACAGTCAGATGTTCGTTTGGTTGTGATAAATCTGAGATGCTTATGAGACATTCAAGAATACATTTCAAGAAAGCAGCCAGCCAGATGAGTCTGGGATCAGGAGACAGATTTGAAGTGATGATAAGAACTTGAAAGATATTGAAATATATGAGAAATAATAATGGATTCTATTTTCATTGTTAAAACTTTAATGCACTATCTTTTCTCGATTCAGTCATAGTTTTATGTACTGATGTCAGTTAAATCTAACATAACGGACATATTTAAGTCCAATTCGCCAACCATGGCATTAGAAGGCAAACCCGTGACACAAAAAAGGTGATAGGATAGTGTTCCTGGTACTTGCAAAAAAAGAGCACGTGCCCTATAGTATCGCTAAATTGTTCACTCTTCTGTTATTGGGCAGTCTTTACTTAGAATGCATTTAAAATTGAGTAGGAAGCAAAGAGGGTGTGGCAGTTATAAATATCACTAGGCAAGTGGAAAGTATGATGCCCCAATTCTATCCATCTTGGTTTTTGTGAATTTTTTTAAAATTCTTTGCAAGACCATCCCATTAGAAAGGTATGACTCAAAGCCAAGGTTTCTTGATGGCTCAGGCCAAGACTTGTACCAAGTTGTAAAATGTTTTCTTGTTGTACACAAGTCCTCCAGAGGCCAGACTAAAGAGACTGATCACTAAAATCATCTATGGAGGGAAAAGACAGTAGCTGTTAAGCATATGGCTTTTTAGGGCTGTAAACATGAATTGTAACCTGCTCATCAAATTGTGTTTCCTGCCGGCCCCTTCCATCCATAAGAACAAACCCCAAGGAACAGAGTCTTGGTTCAGGCAAGTTGTGTTTTTACTTTATATTTCAAAATGTATTTTAACCTAACAACATGACAGAAGAGTCAAAATAGTTTAAGCCAGCAACAAAATACTAAAAAATTGATGTTCATTTAGTTGGTGGTGTTATAACATTTAATGGTCAGCAAATTTTTTAGGAAAACCTCTATCGCGTGTGTGTATATATATTACTATATATCTATAACATATTATAGATATATATGGATATGTATTATATCTGCATATATTTTTAAATTTAGATGAGTGTAAGTTTATTTTGCAGTAAAATGATTGCCTAGACCTAAAGTCAATCCCTTGCCTTACATCATATATTTTCAGAATGGAAAAACTTTTCCATTTTCGTTAATCTAGGGAGACGGCAGAGGGCTTTCAAATGCTATGTGCTTAAAAAATAGATTACCATCTTGAAGACTTTTTAGGGAGAAGGGATAATGCTGAATTGCTTTGTAAAATATAGGGGTTAGGAGCCAGGTTAACGTGGTTATTGTGGTCATAGATTTTTGCCCGGATCAAAACCACACATGTCAAGAGCAAGTAGAGTCCCAAATATCACATCATCACAATAAATACAATTAACTACTGTAAAGAGGCCAAACTCAGGATTCTGCGAGAGTCTAAAGATGTTGAAGTCTATTACAAAACTACTTTCAAGAACAGAGATTATATGGTTCTTGAAAGTAATGTTCACACTCCATCTGATCCCATCCATTAGAAAATTCATCCCGAATATCCAGTGTCTCAAGTGAGCCCATGTGGCATCCAATCTGGAGGAATTTGTTTGTTTGTTTTGGGTCTGACTTTAACACTGGGTTATATTTCATCATTAGAAGCAGCTATTGTAACCAGTTGGCATATGACTAGCCCTGATTGGCTTTGCCTGGTTTAGTTTAATAAAGGCATTTGATTCCAGTGTTGGCAATGCTGACAGAATTGGATAGAACAGGAGGGAGAGAAAGCTTGACAAGATCAAACTTTGCCAAAAAGGTGAAGTGCAACTCTTAATTTAAAACATCTTTGGCGATTTTGTCATTGCTTTTACATCGTATGTTATTGTAACTAAAGACTGAACAGACACTATACCAAAAACTGACAATCGGAAGATTTGCCTGCAGCTGTTTTGATGCCAAATATAAAAGTCATGATTCTAAATAATGCCTTCCAAATGCAACTTCCTTAAACCCAAATCCTAGCTCAGAAATCAAGTATTTTCAACACAGTTCTGTAAAATTAAAACTCTGCAATATTTAAGAAATATTGCAAAGTCTTATCACCTTCTAATTACTCCACAGGTACCTAAAATCTGCATCAGGGAGCAGACCAAGTATCCCATGTTGGCTGGTTAATTCAGACCTCTCCTTTTAAAAAAAGTTTATGGGGGCTCCTGGGTGGTATGGTCAGTTAAACCCCCGACTCTTGGTTTTGGCTCATGTTGTGATCTCAGGGTCCTGAGGTCACGCTCTGTGCCCAGTGAGGAATCTGCTTGAGATTCTCTCTCTCCCTCTGCCCCTGCCATTTGTGGTCTTTCTCATTCTCCCTCTCTAAAATAAATAAATACATAAATAAAACATTTATAAAATCCATATTGTCCAGATCTCTAAACCAAAGATCTCACTTGGCCTGAATTTTGCAGTCAATTTCATTTAAAAATAATATATTGCTGACTTTAATTCCCGGAAATTTTAGGGACAGGCCTTGTGCTCCTTTACTGGTAAGAATTAGATTTTGTACCCATTCTCATCCAATACACAGACCTCACAAACTCAGCCCATCCGGTAGAGCGACCACTTTAGCCACTCTTTGATGCGCTTGAGATCCATGTAGGGATCTTGTCAAATGTTGGTTCTGACTCAGTTGTTTGGGTGGGGCCGGAGCCCGCTTTTCTAACAAGCTCTGGTGAAGCCAGTGCTGGTGGTTGGAGGACCCCTCTTTGAGCAGCAAGATCCTGGAATACCCGTTGTTTTCTCCCCCCGACATGCTTTTCATCCTGTATAGCATCTTTCGGACAATAGCACCATTGTGTCCCCATCAGCACCCCTCTCCACTGTTCTTATTCCCAGACCACATGCATCACCCTCCCCACCTGCACAATATAAACAAATCCTATTTGTTGCTAATGCCTGTGAACTCAACCTCAGAGACATCTGGATTTGTGCCCTCCTCGCTCTCTCTTTCTCTTTTTAAAATTTTTATTTATTTATTTATTTTAGAGAGTGAGAGCATGTGTGCAGAGGAGGAAAGACAGAGGAAGAGGGAGAGAGAGAGAAACAGATTCCTTAATGAGCATGGAGCCTGATTTGGGGCTCGATCTCATGACCCTGAGATCATGACCTGAGCTGAAATGAAGAGTCAGATCCTTAACTGACTGAGCCACCCAGGCGTCCCTACATTACCACTCTCTTGTATGTGACATCTTGGTAATCAAACTTTTCTAATTATCTCCTACCTGCTTGGTCTTTTTCTAACACTCTCTTCCCCTTTGATGCTCCCCCCGTACGACAACCAGGTGACCTTCCTGGAGCCCACAGTCCCCTCACAGTATCACGTCGCTCCAGTACTTTTCCCTCAATCCAGGCCTTTCTCTCTATGCTTCACACATGACAAACTCTGACCTTTCCTTCAAGGTCACCCCACAGTTGCTTCTTCTCTCAAACTGTCCATCTTCCATTTATGACAGAAAGAGTATTCTCCTCTCAAGGGACTAGTAACATCTTGTAATAATGACTTATTACATATTTGTCTACTTTCTAGAACTTAAAATGTCAAAATGCTGGGACTGGGTCTTTCTTATTTTATTCTCCAAATTTAGCACAGCTTGATACTGAGTAGATGCAATAAATATCAGCTGAATGGGAAGCTTTTAAAAAAATTTACATAACCTAGCTGATTTAACACAAGAGTGCTCTCCAATTTTAAAATATTTAAAAAATTTATATTTTTATATAATTCATCTATATCCATGGTTCAAACAGCTGACTCTATAATTTAAAGATAAATAGCTAGTATTTATTAAACACAGACAATTTTAGACAAGGATAGCCGGAAATATGAAATCTTAATTTCCCAAAAGTACAGTCTTGAATATTTCACTTCAAAGCTTAGATTTCCAAAATCAAATTAATTTGAGTCCTTATTGTTAGTGAATTTCTATAAGTTCACTTAAAGTAAGGGAGGGCTCTAAAGTGCTGATACCACACAATGAATTACTTTAAAATCATACTTTTTATTATGTGCCCACCATATTTCAAACAGCGGGCCGCTGCTGGAAAGAACAGGGCTGGTGTCTGCCCCTGAATTCCTCATGGGTGCTCTAGGTGAGACTTGGTGTTTCCCCGAGTCTACTCAATCCTATAACAAGGTTTACAGAAAGGATTGACTTATGGCCTATCTCAGGGGTCCTTTGAGCAAGAGAATGGCTGCAAAAGTCTCTGGAAGGAAAGGATGGAAAGTGGCACTAACAAAAATAGGAAACCGTCAGGCACAAAGCACTGTTTACTATCTACACCATACTCTCATATATTCACTTGCTCATTTGATCCTGCCAATCATTCTGGAAAGGAGGTGGGAAAATGTTATTTTCACAATCGGGTAGAGACATGGATAATTAAAAGTTCATGTCCAAGATCATACGGGTACAAGTAGAACCAAGACCCAACCTCATCTGTCCATCTGTCGGCATCCCTACTCTGCACCATGGCCCCCTGGTCTGTTCCATGTGGTGACTCTGAGGTTTCCTAAGTGGCCTGTAGGAGTGTGGTCACCGACGGAGTCACCAGCCATCTGAACAGGGGCGTTCCAAAACACGGCAGTTTGACGTGAGAAAGCTGTGTCGGCCTGGAACCATGTTGTCCACCTGTTTTTGAAATTCTATCTGTTTCATTGTGTTTTGGATTTTGCCCTCCTACTTGGTTATATCTCAGTCAATGAGAGGAAGTGAAGGGTCTGTGATAAGGACTTACTTGGAAATATTTCATGTAAGTTAGGGACAGGAGGCAGTGAATGGAGTAGGAACAGGCACATGGGTCACAGTGGAAATGGAAAAACTGTTATAATCATCAATAAGTGGCATTAATGACAGCTGCCCTGTGTTGGCATTTGTCCCAAACAAACAAACAAACAAACAGGCTCAGTCATCCCAATGGGGATTCATGGTCTGACGTCCGTCATTAGGCAAGGGATCTCTGAACTAACGCAATTAATAAAACAAAGATAAGGCATCACCTCAAAAACTTACCATAGTGACAAGCACGGTTTTTACAGGTAGCAATTCAGAACAGAAAAGCAATGGGTTAAAACTTTGAAAGACATTTGGAATCTGGACTACACTGTTCTTTCAAATCATTCCTCATCTGTATTTGGATTTATTTTCAAATCACTGCCTCAAAACATCTCTCCGGAAGCACAGGAAAAATATGCGAAATGCTAAAGTCCATAGCTATTTTCCTGGCCTGTTTAATCACTTGACCATCTAAATACTATATTTTGATTGTAAAACTAGTCTCCAGAGATGTCGATTGAAGGCAGGTAATTTTCTTTAAAGGAAACAGGTAGCATAAACACAACACTGACCCGGCAGAAACCCGTGCGGTCAGAGCCCGTATGCTTATATTTTTAGAACAGGATGCAGTGAAACAGAAGGAAAGGGATCTAGATAAATAAATGGGACACCATTTGTGACAAGCAGAAGCTTTTTTTTTTACCTATTGAACAAACAGGAAGACTCCCAATCGTCTTTGGCAGGAACTTCACAGGAGAAAGACAAGACAGAGACTCATGCTACTTACGTAGTGATCCAATCCTTTTCCTGAATGTCTTTCTATATAAAAGGCAGACCATTAACAATAGAATATTAAGCCATTTAAACATAATCACTTGCCCATGTGGAGAAGCTGCTGCTGGAGTGTATCTCAACAGTTATTGACAGGTCTCTCTAGCTCTTTATCTAAAAGAGGGAATCAGGAGCTGGGGCCACGAAGACATTCTATTTTTCATCTTCAGTGATCCGTGGTAGATATAAACGAGATGCTGCCGCTCTGAGCCTATTTAATTGACCTGACTGTAATAAACTGCAGCTGGATATTTTTCCCTTTATGGTGTTCTAAAGTCACACTTCAGACGTTCGGAAGTCATCATATTGAAAAAGGCTTATCTCCGAGTGCGAGCGGCAGAGGGCTGGGGCTGCAAAGGGGCTCCTTGCATTCTTCTTTTCCGTTCCCAGAGAGCCAGGTTTGGGCTTGGCCGTCTGCCCATAAAAACCTTCCAAACAGCTACCCAAGAACAAAACGGGATTTCAAAGTCTCCATAACAAAATCGATAAAAGCTTCCAATATTTATTTTTTAAATGTGTGAAGAGCAAGGGCATACGAACGTTTTATGGATATCGTTGTAAGCGAAGGATGAAAGGGCCAACAGAAATCCCATCGCTGGCAACTAATAAGATATTTGTGAGTAAACAGGTAAACTAGATCGCTGATACCAGTTTTTTCTTTTTCAGCAAAACCATGACCTACATCTTATTATTCCTTTTTACCTTGTCTTGCATTTGAAAGTATGAGCATAAATATTCTACATAGCAAAGCATGTCCTGGGGTTGCGCCTACAAAAAGCAATGATGCTGAGCTGCGACCATGAACTTCGGTTCAGTCTAGCCACAAGCTCGCTGCCTGTTTGCACAGATGCCGAGCAGCACAAACTGGGACTTGCACGGAGACATTCATCACGAACAGGAACATGCCTGAGCACAGCTTTAATCTGGAAACAGTCCGCAGCTCCCAGGAAAACAGCAGAAACACAGGCGTGGGCCACGGAACGCGCTTCCACCAACGAGGGTTCCCCCCGAGCAAGCCCCTCAGCCGTTCACCTGGCCAAGACCCGGGACTCATGGTGTGCACAGATCTTCAAACCATTCCAAGAATGGCTGGGCGTCAGGCCTCATAGGGGAGGGGTGGGGCACTCCATGCAGAGTCCGTGGTTCAAACACCCAAGTCTCTTGGGCACCTTCCAACACACGTGGAGTTACCTCGTTAGCAGCATTATCTCCAAATACTGATGGACGACAATGGCATTTTCTCTGCTTATTTTTAGCAGTGGGGGAAGCATTTTAATTTACGGTTCTGTGCTCTCGGGGTATCATAAAAACCATAGAGTTATGCGGCCCAAAGTAGCCAACAGCATCACAAATGGGACCAGTCCAAATTGAGACATATCCCATTCATAAAATACGTGTGAAATTTTGCGGAGTCAGGATAAACGATGAACTTAGAACGTGTAATTAATAGTTGTATATTGATTGCCCATGAAAATTCTATTTGGGATGTATCGGGTTTTACAAAATATATTCTTGAAGTTAATGTCACCCCTTTATGTCTTTTAAATGTGGCTGCTAGAAAAAAATTAAATCACATATATGGCTTGTATCTGTGGTTCATCTCATGATCCTATCGGACAGTTCTGCAATAGAATGTCCAATTTTCAAGCGTACAAATGTCAGTTGTATTCATTTTCACAGCTGTGTTGGATATAATTTATTTTTTCAGCTGCATCATAAATTATGTCAGTATTTTGCGCTATCTCAAAATAATTTTTTAGGCTGTTGAATCATGGATCCATCAGTTTTATTGTATCAGATTAGCTATATGACTTTTGCATTCTCCAACAAAAATATATGTCACTCCATGGACATATACTAGTTAAACAAATCTATGTATTCATTAAAAACAAACAAACAAACAAACAAACATGCACTACACACTCACTTTGCAGGAGGCAATATGCTGGGTTCTGGAGAGGGACAGAGGCATAAGATTAATACCCTGCCTTCAAAGAATTCTATGTCTAGGGAAGGGACAATTTTGCACACAGGTAGAATGACAACAGCACAACTGAAGTGAGGGCAGAGCAGTGAGAACACAAAGTGCATAGAAGCACCTTGCTGCCCTGTGGAATTGTCCTTCTGAATGCCTAGCTTCTGCCCAAATGTCCCCTCGGTCTTCCCATTGCACAGATGAGAAGGTGGAGGGTGGAGGGCTGTAACTATTTGTGTAGAGACAGTGGGGAACCAGGATGCGAACCACACTGAACTGACCCGGAATCCCATCCCTGGGCCTCTCCACGGCTGAAAGGTGGATGACAGTCGACAGGCAAAGGGACACTTCACACAGAGGAAATGCCATTTCTAAGAAAGTCAACTGAAAATCTCCAGGTGTCTAGGAGAGGGGAATAATTCTGTCTGCTAATCATAAAGTCTCCTGAAATAAAGTGAGGGCACCAAAGTTTGTTGCATTCTTTGCAATGCCACAGTTTTCAGATTTTTAAGATTCTGTGTCATGTGGAGGGGGTACACGCCCTAACATTTAGGTCTGCCAACACCCCCAGAGGCAGCTCCATTACCCCAGCACTCATGCTTATGAGCAAGCCCCTCACCAGGGATGAAGTCTTGGAAGCCAAAGCATTTTCTTCTCCCAGTGCTCAGGCATCAAATGCTCTTGGTCCTCTAAACAGGATCGACAGACTTTCTGCCAAGAGCCAGAAAATAACTATTTTCAGCTTTGGGGGATATTTGGTCTGTGCGTCCTGTACCCAGCTCTCCTGCTGTAACATATAAGCAGCCACAAAAATGCAGAAACCAATGGGCATGGCTGTACATATTTGAATACATTTTATGAATGGACAAAATTCCAATTTTGTGTGATTTTCTTATGTCATACAACATTATTCTTCTTTGAGCTTTTTCCCAATGATATAAAGATGCAAGAACACTTTTCGCCATGTCATCCTTAAACACACCTTGTCTGGGACAGTTGTCTTTTGCAGGAAACCTCACACCCCTCTCCTTGTGTTTCGGGTGAGGTTGTTTTTAAGAATCTTCATCTTTTTCTCCCCCTAAATGCAGGACCATGCAAGAATAATCTACAAGCACATATTAGCAGGTCAATACTCCTCGTAGATGTGGCAGCAAGAATTGATGAAAATCCTTCCAAAATGGTCTTCCAGGTCGGGCCACCGTGGACTATAGTGTTTCCTTAATGGTCTATAATAGTGTTTGCATTCTTCGCTGAACAGTGTTTAGACTTTAAACCTACAAAACTGTTATTTTCCTCCTTCTTTTCATGCTAGTGAGTGGCCCCAGCTTCCCACAGGAGGAAAAGCACGCCCTTTGGATAGCATTTCCATATGCACACTGCCTGCCAGGCTCCCAGAGTGTCTTATGTTTCTCTGTAGGTACAAGTAATAGCATTCTTCTAAAAGCTGTTTTATGTAACGCTTGTAACAAACCCGGGAGGTAAGTCTTAGAACCTCCTATTTAGAAATGAAGACTCTGAAACTGGTAGGGTGCTGGGCATCCTTCTCTCCCTGGGCGATCTCTGTGATCCTTTTTCTACCTCTGCCCCACCACCCTCAAATGCAGCTCCCGGCCCCAAACCTACCACAGTAGCAGGCTGCCTCAATGGCACTAGCTTACAAGCAGGAATAGACATGACAACAACCAGCTTCATCATAAAGCCGAAAGGGTCCTCAGAGAAAGGGAAGCGGCGCTGTAGTGGGGGCAGAGAGGGCAAGAAAACATGAGAAATGAGAAAAGAGAATCCTAACGAAGGCAGGAGATTGCGAATTTACTTTGTCTTCTTGTCTTCTCATGCTTACTGCTCCACCAGGCCCTAATGAAGTGTTTTGGTTTTGGTTTTTGGTTTTTGTTGTTGTTGTTGTTTGCGGAAAGGAAGTTCAAATAGAAGAGGCCTCTAAAACCAAGATAGTCAATGGATCTGTTTTAGGGTTATTTAACGTGGCAGGTTTAAGCCAAAAAATTATGAACTTAAGAGTATGTCAATGTAGTTTCAGGAAAAACTTGTTGCCTCTCTGTACTGAGTCTGGAATGTTAAGTTTGCGGGGCTCTAGACACTGGCATTTTAAAAACCACTTTAATTTCATTAAATTGTATTTTATTCATACGGAAGAAATATTTCCAATACAGACAAAGGAGTTTATATTGTAAAGCCAGGAAGCTTTGATGCTTAATACCGGTTGATTGTTCCAGTATATTATCATTTATGAAAAAGTTAACTGGGATAATGTTACCATGTCTTGCCAACCCGTCATTAGTAAGTGGGTTAGGAGAAATACTTTTAGCCCAATTATCATTCCAGCTGCTTGTCAATGTCAGTTGTATTAGCACAGCTGAGACTTAACATTAAACCTGAGCTACAATCAAATGATTAGTCTTTTTTAAAAAATCAAACAACTGTTCCCTCTACATAGAATGATATATGAATTCCGTTCTCTGATTGAAAAAAAATAGAAAGCCCTAATTAACAATAATATATATGAAGGGAGTATTGCTTCCTCACTTTGAAATTAATCCAATACATCAAAATTTCTACAAGTTTGCATTAACAGAAAAAATATGGAAGGAAGCATTCACGGGTATTCCAAAATGAATTATCCAAATGAAAAATCTGAAAAAGAATTTATATTTTGTTTTATAATGGGACTGAAAAATTGCAAAAGCTCAACAGAGGCATTTCAGTACATTGAAGGAAACTTGCAAAAAGTTTTAAGATGAGTAGGCCCACTTCCCACTTGGTTTCAATTCTATCAAGGCAATTTTGATTTCTTTTTTTTTTTTTAAAGATTTTATTTATTTGACAGAGAGAAACACAGCCAGAGACGAAACACAAGCAGGGGAAGTGAGAGAGGGAGAAACAGGCTGGCAGAGGGAGTGAGAGAGGGAGAAACAGGCTTCCCGCCGAGCAGGAAGTTGGATGTGGGGCTCGATCCCTGGTCTCCAGAATCATGATCTGAGCCAAAGGCAGTCGCTTAACCAACTGAGCCACCCAGGCACCACTGGCAATTTTGATTTCTAATAGCCACAGTAATAAGTGACACAGCATCTTCTTTCTTTCATTCAACATGAGTATTTGAAAATATGAAAATTCATTTCAAAAATGATGAAGCCATACTGTGAAGTTCTCACTCAGGCTTGTAATTCAAACAGCCTGGCCAACCCACAGCTGAAATATTCAAGTCTCTGACAGAAGCTGAGGCCAAAGTATATGTGGATTGAAGCAAATTTCCAAGTATGGAATTTGAACCTGGAGACCCTCATTCCCACTATGTCTCCTGCTAAAGTGTAACCTCCTAGGTCTCCAGTGTGGGGTACATGTTTCCCCGAGTGCAGGGTCTGGAGCCATAGGAGTGTGGGAACAAAATACCAAAACATCTATTCATGTTTTTAATCTATAAAAGAAGAAAAAAACCCAAACTTTATAGATAGATTTCCTTTTGCTACCATTTGCTGATCCTATTTGTTTCCTCCTGACCTCACCATCTGATCAGTATCTTTTTTTTTTTTAAAGATTTTTTATTTGACAGAGAGAAACACAGCCAGAGAGGGAACACAAGCAGTGGGAGTGAGAGAGGGAGAAGCAGGCTTCCCACCGAGCAGGGAGCCCAATGTGGGGCTCGTTCCCGGGACTCTGGGATCATGACCTGAGCTGAAGGCAGAGGCTTAACCACTGAGCCACCCAAGCGCCCCCAAAACAAACTTTTATCTAATGTGTGGGTTGACTCATTAGCCTTGCTATATCCATGTTTGCTAGTCTCCATTTCAGTGATCATGAGACCCTGTATTAATAAATCAACCTTTAGAAATTAGACAGTACCTTAATAACATCTTGACCCACCCTAAATTCCAAAAAAAACCCCGCAGCCTCTAAATCAAAAGTGATACTAGAAACGCAAACACATGTGAAAAATAAACATAGCAAAGCAGATCGCAAAGCTGACACTTCTCTTACTTTAGATGGAAGTCACGTGCTTCATCTGCTCCTTAGAAGTATTGGTAACTTTTTAATAGTGTGTGCATTTTAAAAGAAACTTGCCAAGAAGATAGACTTCTGAAAAGTTTATGATATATATTTGATATATGTTTGGAAATGAAAGGAACTACATGACTCTTTTGTTAGAAACAAAGTGTCACATAAAATTTTAATTTCTGTGCACTTAAAAGCATTGAATATAGGGGTGTCTGGGTGGCTCAGTGGGTTGAGTGTCTGACTCTTGGTTTTGGCTCAGGTCATGGTCTCAGGGTCTTGGGATCGAGCCCTGTCGGGTTCCCCATGCTCGGTGAGAAGTCTGCTTGAGATTCTCTCTCCCTCTTCCTCTTCCTCTCCCCCCTTGAACACTATCTCTCTCTCTCTCAAATAAATAAATCTTTTAAAAAAACCTTGAATAAAGATTTATTTTTACTAAACTATTAAAATAAATCTTCCAAATGATGATATTCAGTGAAATATGAATTCATCGAAAGTAAAAAAATGCAAACAACAGTATCTTCCAATAAGTTTGAAGAATAACTGATTGATGCCAGGAAAGATAGCATGTGACCCTCCTCATGTCAGTGAAACCTTGATGTCAGATGAAGCCAGTGCTTGCTTCTCCCTTGTTGCTCCCTATCTGTATGTGAGGTCTGCTCACATCACCTCTGGGGCCACCTGGGAGAATGTCAGGTGAGTGAAAGGATTTATGTACTCATCTGTCCAACTCATAGTCTTGACCAAACCCCTCCTGCTTTATCAAAAATCTCTTTATAGTGAATCAGAAACCTGTGATTTAAATGTGAAAGGCATGTTTATGGTATGAGGTGCGTTTAGTGTATCATCAGGGCTAAGATTAAGATGACTATCTGCTTGCAATACTGAATATTAAAGATGTGAAGACAGGGACATTTCACTAAGGAATGACCTGCCAAAGGACCAAAAAGCAAGTGCTGTTGGGACCGGTCCCAACACTGCCTCCTGGGCTAGACTGTAGAACTTTGATTTATCACCCTATGTTTCTGATCTAAATGCACATCTAAAATCTTAAGGATCCTTTATATTTATATATACACTTGGAAACGAGTTTAAGGCAAAAGACAACTGAAGGGAAAACACAACTTAAATTCAAGATTGCCATCATAAGGAGATATGCTGAACTTCTAGGTTTACTATACAGCATCCAAGTGTTTTTAGCGCAGGGTTAGCATCTACGACTGGATGGAATAAGCCGTACTCGTAACAAGTCAGTAAATTCAATCTTTTATGCCACTGTCAAAAATAGATTGCTTATATTAACATTCATTCATTGATTTCAATACATGGCAGAATGAATTTTAATTATTTTGCCATTCAAAGTGTTCGCGTAATATGATTGTTGATGATATACGGCAAATGTGTAGTGTTCTGTACATCTTTCCAAAGCTCTAATTGACTAAAATGCACAAAACCAAAGTATAAAACACATTTACATTCTGAAGACAGTCACATTATCTACACTCACAAATGAAGACTAAAGCCACACACATTCATGCATTTACAAAGAAGACAATTGTTTCATCCTAAAATACAAAACATCTTTCATGAGATTTCTCTTTTAAATGTAATCGTTAAAAAAAAAAAACGTCTGGTCCTCATTTTCAAAGGATGTATGGTTGGGGTGTTTCTAAAATGTATACTAATGGATAATTGGCCTTTGAGTGCCTTAGTGCTTTAAATCAAAGCCCTTTGACAAGACAATCTTCATTTAAGATGTAAAACCCTCTGCTTTGAGAACAGCAAGAGGGGAAGGATCTGATGTACATAATTGTTTTCCCCCAAACCATGTTCCTTCAGGCCCTTTGCCCCTGTTTGCCCAGCAAATGATCTACAGTTGAAGAAGTTGTCCATCTGGCATCACCAACAACTTCTTACCAGCCATATCTTGTCTGTGCTCACATCGCTGGCCCTTAGCCAGTGCCTGGCATCTTGAAGATGTCACAGATTAAATGTCTGCAAAATAAATGAACTTACGAATGAAAAAATGTGAAAGCATAACTCGTTCTAGTAGGTTTCTCAGTACCAGAGACTTCAAGAATATCCTTTATTGAGAATTCACTTCTAAAATTATTAAGGAATCAAAACTTTTAAAATATATACATTTATGGGGCTGGTGGCTGGAAAAAAACAGAGGAAGGGTAGGGCATAATGAGATCTTAAGCCCTGGTTCGTAATGATTCCAAAGGACATCCATAAGACCAGAATTTGAACATTTGGGATTGTCAATACATAATGTTAATTGTTAAACCTCTTATTACTTATTACTTATTACCAGGTTCTCCAGCTACTTGATGGAACTTGTAAAAGTCTATCTCTGTTTCCTAGGTCCCTTTGAAAACACAAGATACATTTCAATATATGTAAATTCCAAAGTATCATATGATTTTTCTTCTTTATTTTATTCTCCCCTTGGGCTTTATTATCTCAAGTTATTAAAAAGATAGACATAGGCAAAGAGAGGAGACAATAAAGTCTACAAACTCTCATTGTACGGGATGTTATTCTCCACAATAGAAAGAGGGAGGGACAGGATTTTCAAACTTCTCACTTCTATATCTAACATTACATCTTATTATATTATATCTCACTTCTATATCTAACAGAGCTACCTGAGAGCTATCTCTGCCTACAGCCAAAAAGGAGACAAATCATGAGAACTTCTCCTTTGTACCTATTTTATTGCATGAGAGGAGGGAATGGCAGAGTCAGTGATAGTGAACTATGGCTGACAGAGAGAAGAAGGACCTTGAACCTGATAATACACAAAATATCTCCTTCAGGAATGAATTGTAATATCTCTTACTGCAGTAAGGAAGAAAAATAAGGCATGGAAAATAGAGAAACATGTTTTCATGTGTGTCTATGTGATCTTCTGGAGTCCTCGTAATAATTCTGTGGAATTATTCTGTGGATCCCAGATCGGGAGGCTTTAAACAGTGGGGGTAAAGCACAACTATCATTTTGTCCAGAAGTCATAGAACAATGTTGTTAGCTGCAGACTACAGAATGTCTAGTTTCTCACTCACTGAGGCACAATGAGATTTATTAAAGAGCATTAGATGCCTCAAAACATCTCTGATGGTGGGGGCAGGAAGTTGCACTTGGATACAGTCACAGAAATTGAGCTGGGACTGGTCCTCAGGGGTGTCCTGGGGAGTGTTCCTGCAGAAAGCTCATTGTTGGTGTGAGCTTCTGCCCAGCACTGTGCTGTTGGGAATGGTGCTGCAGAGAAAACAGATCCTCCAGCACAAGCTTGAAAACACATACCCCATGCCCCACACATGTCCACTGTTTCCTAACCTTCATGTCTATACGCGAGCTCATTAAGTGTATCTGTGTGTAGAAACATAGCCATGAGTGTGTCTTTAATTCTCTCTCACCAATACTACCCACAGGCAAGCGAGAGGGTGTTGGGGGGATACTGGGTGAGCCAACTGCATGGGGTTTTCCCTGTTCTAGCATTTTGAGATACTTCAGTGCACAAGGAGGAATAATGTTATTGTCCGTTTGACTGAGATCATCTTTAGGCATCACAAAGAGTGTGGTGAGAACAAACTACCCACAAGGAGACTTGGCTCCTAGCCTTGCCCTACCCTGACCCCATGTGTGACTTCAGATAAGTCACTTACTCCATTGTACTTTAATTTCCTCAACAAAATTGATGGCTAATAAAATATGCCCAGTTTTGTTGGTCAAGGTGTAAGTGGGAAACAATTCACTCATGATGGAGTTAATGAAGATGTTAATAAGGAAACTGCTTACAAACGTGTGGGCAGATTTAAAGGATGGCGAGGCAACAGCCACAATTCACAGCAAGAAGTTGTTACCAACTCTGGAACTGAAAAGATAAGCAAGAGAAAAATAGTGAGTCGAAACCACTGAGCTTCAGGACTATGGAGATGGGAAGGCTTGGGGAACCCTGGTTGGGAAGGGGGACAGTCACACCCAGAGGGTAGCACCTGAGCCTGATCTCTCCCTTTCTACTGTGAACCTCCTCCTAGTGCCTCCTAAAGACCAAGCTGGGATGCCAGTGACAAGACAGCCTGGCAGAGAGAGAGCAAGGAGAGGAGAAACTACAGAGAAGAGAGTGGGGAGAAGACAAGTAGAAAATAACCAACACACCTAAATTTCCACAGAATCATTACGAAGACTCCAGAAGATCACATAGACACACATATTTTAGACAATATTTGAAGTGTTGTTTTTAAAGTAGGGCAATATTTGTATTATGGAGAACCTTTCTTTTGGACATGTTGTTCTTTATTCTGTGCTTACCAAGGAATTTTTGATTTTTCTAATTAGTTCATGAGACATGAGGAGCAGTTGGAATGAGTTCAAAGAAAGTAAATGAAGGAATAAGTTTGAGGAGGGTAAGTATTCATGGAGGTAGGGGCCAGGGATAGTGTCTTGAGAGAAAAGTTGTAAAACAAAGACTGTTGAGGACAAATGGATAGGAGATGAAGGGATGTGGAATTCAGCCATGTGTTAGAAAGGATTATTGCAATAAATCCTCCTGCTTCTCACTTTAAAGTAAATATTATTCTCTGGTTTTAATGTAAATAATAGAGCAGTAATGGGATAGTAATGACAAGCAATACAATCAGTTCATCAGCTTACACTCTCAATCTGTTTCATACGAGGGATCTATTTCTTAATTGTGAAAAAAATATTTTTAAATGAATAGCATTTCTTCACAGACAAAAAAAAAAAGAAAAGTGGATCTCCTTAGTTTGGTAAATATAGATGTTTCCAACATAAAAATGAATTACAGAAACCTCTCCCTCATGCTACTGATATTCAGAACAAACCTTCTTCAGGGAAGAAAGACCAGCAGACATGAGTGGTGGCAGCAATCACAATGCCTGGAATCCTGGCTGAGAGAAGTCCCATCGTTTGCCGACCGATTACACTGTTCTCTATAATTGTATTCTGCTTCAAGGGGAGTTAAAAACAAAACCGAAACATCCCAAACTCTCTGAAAAGAAAACCTGAAATCCAGGCATGTTTGTTCATACTTCGGTCAGATGTCATCTGGGCATTTGCAGTTGGAAACGTCAGACTAGGAATCAGACAGCAATGAGACACTCCATCATGTTCTGGTAGCTTCTCTTGGCAGCAGGGTCTGAAACTTAAATAGAATCTTTTGTTATTGTGGTGCTTCCATGAGAAATGAAAGCGTGAAACTAAGCTTTAAAAATCCCCTCTAAATCTGCCTTTTCAAGACTGCTACTTTGGGAGGTGAGATAACTCAGGGCATTGTCACAGTGGTCCTTTGGCAGTACACAATGAGCCCATAAATCTCCGCGGATAATGACCAAAAACACTGAAAGTGATTTCATGATGTCAAGAAGGCACCAACTGGATATTAACTGGCTCGCTAAGCCTCAATACAACCAGGTATATTTCCTAAGCAAGAGTGAATAAGACCCACATATGGAGATCCAAGCTAGCAAAGAGCAAACCTAAAGAGTAAAAGCAAGATTTCTCTAGAAGTTATTTGCATTAAATAAATGAGCTCCGAGTGTATGGTAGGATCATTGTTTATTTTATGAGGACTGTATTCGCTTAAAAAAATTAAAATGTCGTAGCTACCAAGATACAGGTTTTCCAAAACGCAGACAACAAATGTATGTTCGCTCCCTGATGACTTAAAACTCCACTTCTAGCTTCACATTCTTTCTTGGAGATTTGAAGTCAATTCCTCACCATGCTACAGATCTGTTTCAGGTCAGCCTTATGAATGGACACCATTTACACCATTCATCTAGCTCCTTGCCTTTCTTGAGCAGAATGAAATATGAAGACTCATTGTATTACACTCTGAAGGTAAAAGCTGTGGCTAGATTGACGAAATAATTATGTAAATAATGGCAGACGTCTAAGGAAGACTAATGGCTGAAAAAGCTGAATAACATTAAAAAGTTAATATATTTAATGTTAACCTTTGTAGCTTTCAGTAATAATTCAAATATAGGAAAATTGTTGTAGAAAGCACGGTAATATTAAAGCAAAGAGAAGAACGTCATGGTAATAAATGAATCCCCCAGTTTTCCAGGAAACTAGCAGGATATTATTTTACTTAACACTAAAAGCTAAACACAAGATTTTATTAATATTGAGTGCCATTCTTCTTTGTTGTATTGAACTTGCCTGAAAAGTGGAGACTTTTAATTTCTGACTACTTATTTAGATCAACAACCTAAAACATCTTAACATAAAGGCTTAAAAACAAAATTGCTATAATATAAAAAAGAAATAATAATTTATAGGTCAAAACACAAGAGACTTAGTTAGGTTTTTCGAGAACACACAGTGAGTATTTTATTAAAACTACCAGTGGGTGCCTGGGTGGCTCAGAGGATTAAAGCCTCTGCCTTCGGCTACTACTTACTTTGATCAACAACCTAAAACATCTCAACATATAGGTTTGAAAACAAAAATTGCTATAATATAAAAAAGAAATAATAATTTATAGATCAAAACACAAGAGACTTACTTGGGTTTTTCAAGAACACACAGTGAGTACTTTATTAAAACTACCAGCGGGTGCCTGGGTGGCTCAGAGGGTTAAGCCTCTGCCTTCGGCTCAGGTCATGATCTCAGGGTTCTGGGATCGAGGCCCGCATAGGGCTCTCTGCTCGGCAGGGAGAGAGAGCTCTCTGCCTGCCTCTCTGCCTAGTTATGATCTCTCTCTGTCAAATAAATAAAATAAAATCTTTAAAAAGAAAAAACTACCAGCAATATTCTATAATTACACACAAATTATATTTCCCCCAAAAAGTATTAGGGACCAAAAAAAATAATAATAATAATAGCAGTGCAGAATGAGATTAAGGGGGTGATTAGATGATGTTCTTTGTGCTCATCTCAGAGGTGAGAGGTGGTTGGGAGTAAGACAAGGAGCAAGGAACTTCACTAAGAAAAATAATGGTCTCCAGAAAAAAATTGGGCCAATGGAAGAACTAGGCCAATCTTGACATGGAGAAAGGGTTTGAGTTCTCATTAGGTACCTTCAGGTAAGACTGGAGATCATCTCACGATGGGGGAGGGAGGTGTTACAAGGAGTTGTTTTCATCTAGAAAGATCTAGAATACCAAAATAAATATTTGAGAGTCTGCAAACAGGCCTCTAACTCTTTTGCTGATGCTTCTTCTCTTCACGTTTGTATTCTCTGCCAAGGAAAGCTGACTTAAAAGCATTGCTCACATTCTGAAAAGGAAATGTGTAGAGCTGCATTTTTCTATCTCATCAATGAGACAATAAAGACCATAATCACTGGACCAGCTTGTGTACACTAGGGTTCTCTTAAACCCCTTAATAAGATTTTTTGGAATATCCATATGTTGCCTAGCATTTGATTAAAATCAACTTGTTGCCTGTGACCCAAAGAGTCTAAAAAATTATCTTGCATTTTCCATCTTAAATAATAAAGTATCTGTGAGATCAGGGAAAGAGATCTGTTTTAGGCTTTGTATATTCGTGATAAAAGTCAATGTAAATTCATTTCTATACCAACAAAATGTATGGGATTGAATGAATTCCATAGGCTTTTGGATTTCGAGAGACACATTTTCTCTCTTTGGGCTCTTAAGAAGAGCAGGAAATAAGCAGGTCATGGAAAAAGTAGACATATGAGAACATACTTGATGTGCTTGAGGATCCTGGGCAAGTGAAATATTAATGCCACTCATTTGTAATGATGCTAGAAAGCTAGAAACATATAACTTACTATGACAATCACTCTAGCAAGGAGCCATATTGTAATGCAGGCTCTATGAGGAGCATATTCGGTTATTATTCCCTAAACACATTACATTGCTTGGTTCTAGTCTGCTAGTTTGAATGCATATTGCTCCCTGGAAAGACCTTACAATTCCCTTTACAATGCATTTACAGTTGATTAAAGAATGGATTTGCAATTCAGAGTCTATAATTAGAGCAAAGGGTCTCTATAATTTTAGTTACCCTCATCCACTAATGATGATGTTATGGAGATTAGCCACTATTATAAGGACCCTTGGCCACTAAAATGATTACTGGAAAACATGTATTGAGGTTTAGTAGCCCATTCTTTTACCACAGGAAGCCTATTATAAACAGAGTTATGCAAGGCTACTAGACAGGAAAAATGAGATTAACAATTAACACCTTGCTCAAAGGATTAGTGTATCTCTTATGTTGTGATGACTTGGATTCTAATTAAAATCCTCAGAGAGGTGTGAGTGTGTGAGTGTGTGTGTGTGTGTGTGTGTGTGCATGTACCCACACGTGTATATGTCCTTTTCCAGGTGCTTGCCATTTGCTTGGAGTTTTAAAAAATGGATTGGTTCATGACATAAGCTGGAAGAGCACTTTTATGAAGAGGGATTTCTCATTGGTCTTTAACCAGAAACGATGTAATATCTTCTAAGGAAAATCTCAATGTTAAAGTATTTAACTCTCCAGGGGGCGCCTGGGTGGCTCAGTTGGTTAAGCGACTGCCTTGGCTCAGGTCATGATCTCGGAGACCTGGGATCGAGCCCCACATCGGGTTCCCTGCTCGGGGGGAAGCCTGCTTCTCCCTCTCTCACTGCCCCTGCTTGTGTTCCCTCTCTCACTGTGTTTCTCTCTGTCAAATAAATAAATAAAATCTTTATAAAAAAAGTATTTAACTCTCCTATAAATCTATTGGATTTTCATATATGATGCAATTTCACCACTGACTTATGCAGTCCTTCCTAGGGGTTCTACAGTTGCATGTATTCATACTTTATGTACCCAGGGTATATAATGCTTCACAAATCATGTTCATCTACTCTGAAATTAGGGTCTGTAAAACCATAGCAGTTGAGCAAAAAATCTAAAATCTCTATTTATAGATTAAATAAAATCCATCCTTTTCTAATTTCTGTTTGTGACTTTTAAAGTGCATGTATAATTGGTAGAGTAGCACATGTTATTATATAATTTATAAATAATTTGCATATATTAAATGTGTGCAGGGTTTATTTTAACTGAAAGGAGTTTGCAAACAAACAAAAAATATTTCTCATCTGTTTTTCAATCTTTGTCAGCCATGTGAACTTATAAAGAGACTCCAAAGTGTTTCTGCTCTCACCCCTTTTCCCTTTATTTAAATCGGTAGGAAAACAGAAATTCAAATTCATTTTCTCCTAAGATTCCTAGTTATTCCTGGATTAACTGACTTAGAATTATCCATGCTCTGGTTAAGCCACTTCATTACTGGGGTGAAGATGATAACGAGAAAGAAGTGTTATAAATAGTATACAGTAGATGATGACTAAGTGTCACGTTTCGGGGAAGTAGAGGAGATTAAAGGTGGAATGAAGCTTTACTTCAGGCTTAATTAAAACTTTGAATAACTTCTATATAGTCTCAGTTAATGAGAAAAGGGTGAGGTCACCAGAGAGAAGAGGCAAGAAACAAACCTTCTTTAAAATTGAAAAACAAATAGATTGTTGGCTAAACCATGGTCTCAGATTTGAATCCCATGGTACCTCTTGGTTTAGCATAGTGCCTGGGACATGGTCTGTGCTCAGTAAAAGTCTCTTAAGTAAATAAATGAACACATCTATGATATTACCATAAACAATTCAAAGACTTAAACGCATACCAGAACTAGTAATACAATGCTTGATTATTTTTTTTTAAGTTGAAGATGCTGAAGAATAAGAACTCAAAATACAGAGTAGAGAAAGGGCACACCAGGAATCACATATATCTAAGAGTCACTTCACAATGTGGCCAATTGTGAGAAAAGTCCAAGTTCCCATAGAACTGCAGGGTATCTTCCCTACAGCTCACACATGCTTGAAATAACCACATAGCCCCCCCTCTAATTTTGAGGGGAATTTTCTATACATTAAAAGTAATTCTTTGAATAATGACAAAGAAATAACATAACAGAAATCTGGTAATTTTTCACTGCTGTGAATGACCGCAGGCATTCTGCATTACATTTTGTTTAGGAATTTTTGAAACTACGTATGTCAATGACATTGCAGCCTAACGAATGACTATTTGATGAAGGGAACAGGAATAAGTGCAATGAAAATGGTTTATTAATGATAAAACAGACTGTATATTCAAGCAGACATATAGGCATAGTCATATTCTAATGATAGTTATGTAGGAAAGAGCATTTAAACAATATTTAAGATTGATGAAAGGAGAATCCCAAAGTTATTGTAGGAAAAAAATGAACTGTAGTATGATCTCCTGAGGTTTAAAAAAAAGGGAAGGAAGGAAGTTCACAAGCAGAATAAGAACATATTGTTAAATTGTTTCTATAAGAATAATAGAGTTTTAATTATAGGCACAATAATGTTAATAAAGATAGTTAAGTAAATAGGATAAAAATTGCTTATGTAAACAAGTCTGTTTACCTTTTCAAAATGGTATTTAACAGGGGTGCCTGGGTGGCTCAGTTGGTTAAGCGACTGCCTTCGGCTCAGGTCATGATCCTGGAGAACCGGGATCGAGCCCCACATTGGGGCTCCCCGCTCTGCAGGAGGCCTGCTTCTCCCTCTCTCACTCCCCCTGCTTGTGTTCCCTCTCTCGCTGTGCTTCTCTCTGTCAAATAAATAAAATCTTTAAAAAAAAATGGTATTTAACAGAATATTAGTCATTCATTATATCAAAGATGAAATTATTCCCCTTTTTCTATTATACATGAGCATTTTCATCCTGACATAATGTGTAATCAAAGCATAAACAGATGTAGCAGAGCTCAGAGCAAAACCTCAGCTGATCAAAGTGTAGAATGATGAGGTTTGGGGTTTTATTTTCAAGTGGAAACTGGACAAGTTCTGTCTATAAAGCATAAGTAAGGAAGAGAGGCAGTAACTGTCTGGAAAAGCTTTTACAAACATGATGGGAGTAAGTAAGGCCAACCAATTATTTCAGGCCCTCTTAAAGGGCAAAACTAGTCACAGGACTGAAAGGATGTGAGAATAGTACTATTTAAATATGCTGTCATGCTCCTCTGACATGAACACATGAATGAGAATTGATCTCTCAGATGCTTTAAAATGATATTGGCATTCTGAAAATTTAAAAATGAGGAGAAATAACTTTTTAAAACATGTTTGATTATCCCAGACTTCCTCAATATTTTAGGAGATGCTGCACAAAACAACAAAAAAAGGCCCATTTCATAAGAGAAAAAAATATTTCTCCTATTTTAAAATGACCTTTAAATACAAGTTATGTTAAATTTGAAAAATGGGTTTACCTTTTAAGATAATAGGAATTTTTTTTCAAAAATACATACTTCAAATTTCACCACTAAGAAATCTGTGTATTTTTCTTTTCCCCTTTTTTGTCATTTTTCTTTGAAAATTGATTGTACATAAAAAGAAACAGCTTACTTTTTTCTTTTCCGTTTCAAAAAGTGGTTTTCCACCCAACGTCCTTTGGCCCCACCACAGGTGTTAGAAACATCCGGAGACCACGGGACACTATTGATGCCAAGCATTTAGAAGCCAATTATGGGGCTAAGCACCCTGCACAATGCAGGCCTGACCCCACAAAACGTGACCATCTGCCCCAAATGTCAATAGTGGGGAGTATTTGAAGTAATAACATAAGAGTTTTCTGTTTAACTTATTTGAAAATATTTCAAGAGTTGCAGGAGATAACGGCGCGATTTACTGTAAGATACTTCACCTTTTCACATTTGTTAAAACAAATGGTATTTTACAGTTTCAGTTTTTTCAAAATTTGTCAATTATGAAATTTGATTTTTTGATTTAGAGAAAACTCCAAGATTTTCTTTCACCTTCTCTTAAGTCTAAAGACTGCTGAGTTCATATTGTTTTTTATTAGATGATGTAAAGTTTGTTTCCCAAATGCTTGAAGAGAATTTCAAAATATTACAAACCCCTCTACTTTAATAAAGGCCTGATACTCATAATACCCTCTGATGACAAAAAAAAAAAAAAAAAGATTCTAATGCGGGTTTGCTTGATAAATGAAAATGACTCTTCATATACCCTCAAATTAAGCCATGTTAAGTGACTTTATCAAACCTCAGCTAGTGGCTGCTTTGTTCCTTCTTTTCTGAAGTAATATATTATATATAAACAGCTCACACTCATGTCTCACCAAAAAAAAAAAAGCATAAAACCAAAAACTTAAAAAACCCAGATTGAAGACACAATTAAAGATTTTAGACATTTTCACCAATACACAAAACCACTTATTTTCTCCCATCCCTATCCATTTTCCTAAATGTAACTTTTCAGTAGGTTTATACCACTGTGTCTATATGCTATGGATTGTTAGAACATAAATAACTTAGAAAAAATGTTTTTTTGCATTATTGTGTAAATGCCAATGTGAAGGGTGTTTTTGTAAGAAATGTAACCTAGGTTTCTTTGTGACATTTTGCTATTTTTCTGATGATGTCGTGCACTCTGAACATATTTATCATGCCCTACTCCTTAAGCCGAGATTACCTGTCCCCACAAGAGCTGAATCAAATGCTTTGGATGGGAAAATGTAAAGGAGAAATAGGGTTTACCCCTTCCCTAAGTAAACACCGTCAGAATGGAGCCCCTGTTGGAGTTACTGCTATCCCCTGGGTTCTCTGTCCAGGTGCTCTCCAGAACTATCAGCAGCCTGTGAGGACAAACCAGCACATCCGGGAAGGAGCCCCGCTTTGGTTTCAGGAAGTGGGAGAAGAGGCAAAAGTGAGTACAGGAAAGACATCATTCTCCCATCCACGTTCTAACCAGACCTGACCCTGCTTAGCTTCCGAGATCAGACAAGATGGGGTGCGTTCAGGGTGGCAAGGCTGTAGATGGAAAGATGTCATTTCTGGTTAATGTTTCTATCACCTTTCTTGAGTTCAGACAATGATCATAGTGCATGAGTTCGCTTCCAGCTTTTTTTTCCAATTTTTATCTATCTGAAGATAAGGGTCGTGTTCAGCCACCCTCATATATATGATGAGATAAAATGGAATAAAAAGCACTCATGTACCATATTCTTTATTGTGATAACTTTCTGTTGTCTGTGTGTGTGAAACATCAGTATATGTCCAACCATATTAGTGTTTTCCTTTTGCTACTGTTTGCTGATCTTGTTTGTTCCCTCCTGACCTCACCATCTGATCAGTATCTTTTTTTTTTTTAAAGGTTGTATTTATTTGACAGAGAGAAACACAGCCAGAGAGGAAACACAAGCAGGGGGAGTGAGAGAGGGAGAAGCAGGCTTCCCCCCCGAGCAGGGAGCCCGATGGGGGACTCGATCACGGGTCTCCGGGATCATGACCTGAGCCGAAGGCAGTCACTTAAGCAACTGAGCCAGGCTCCCCTGATCAGTATCTTTGAAAACAGTGAGCCTATTTCCTATTCTGCTCCACCAGCTAAAGTCTTACTGTCTTCCTTTCTCTTTGTATCCAGTTTGGTTGTGAAGGCATCATTCTAATCAGGGTAGAAGCTTTCTTCCCGGAGGAAGTGATTCAACTACAGTAAGTGATCTGAAGTATGCACACCCGTGCTCTATCAACCCAAAGTTCACGAGGAGCCAGATTCTTCCATGGACCTTAATTTTGCTCTGATGTCTGATTCTCCGTAGCTGTCAACTCACCAGCAGTAGGCTGCTCTTTGCAATCTGACATTTCTTTCCTTATCAAATGGATTGCATTTTTTCACTCTAAACTGTGCCTTGCATTTTAAGTCGGTTTTCAAATTAAGCACAGGAGCATGTGACAGATCTACCTCAAATTTTATCATTCGGTTTCTTATAATTTATCTCTCTATTACTTCCCACTATTAATATTTTTCACTGTAAATGGTAGATCTACATATTTACAAGCATTTTAATTAAATGCATTCAGGAACTTTAAATAAACAATATTGAGAACTGTTTGATTTAGTAGATTGCTGGAGACCCTGCCAGTATTGAGACGTAATATAATACATATCCATTGTTGTTCACAGATCATTGATCATTAATGTGGTTCCATGTTGGGGCCAACACTTCCCAATCCTTCACAGTTGAGGAGCACTGACTTGTCTACACTTCTGGTTTCTCTCTATGCCTCCTGTCTTGTGTCAGATGTGAGTATCTTAGCAGACTGGGAGTTTAGGTGAAGAATGGGGATCCTAACTCTACCCTCACCTTCTTAGGAGGCCAGAGGTGAACGTTCTGATGTCACTCTCTGCCGTGTTAGATTTTGGAGTAAAGTCTCTGTCCTCAGATGAGAGGCCAGTAGTTCTGAAGAACCTCCTGAAATTGTGTGGCTAAGTCTGTCTGATGTCTGTGTGACATAGACTTCAGAGTCTGTCCAGGTGCTCTCCTTTGTTACCACACACTTGAGGAAGTCCTACAGTCTCTCCTTGACCTGGAAGGAAGGAGTCATCTCCATCTTCATCCTCCTCCATCTGTGATTCAGTTCTTAAGCTCCTTCAAATACCACAGTAGCTTCACTGATGAGCATGTCTCATTGTGGATTCTAAGCAAATACATTCTTTAAAATTCCTAAGAGTTGCTGTGAGCAATTATACTTATGAAATAACCCTTTGCTTCCTCTGGAGTCACAAACTTTAAGCGAATTTCTGCTTGCAGAATTCATTTTTTCAAAATCTGTTTGGATCTTGAGTTACAAACGCATGTGTCATTTCTCTCAACTTAATTTCATCTTGAAATTTCATTGAGATGAGCTTTATGTCTTTGTCAAAGTTAGCCACATCAGTGGTGACGAGGACCAACCTGCTGAGACTAAAACTGCTCACAGAAAATGTTCCTCATTTTCAAATTCAATCTATGTATCAATTGTCTCTCTTACAGACCTCCAGACAGTTAAATTTGTTTTATAATTGAGGCATCATAATCCATATGTTGTGATATGGACGGGCCTTCAATGAACATTTTTACAAATATGACAAATGTGCACATTCTTGTAACTTATACCCAGTCAAGATACAGAACAATTCCTCCCTCCAAAAATATCTCTTATTCCCTTTTACCAGTCAGTTCCCTACATAGTTTTACTGCTATTTGATTTTTATCATCGTAGACTGGTTTTGGCTATGCCCTTCTGACTGAGTTCTATAGGTTCCGTGAACCCTTGTCTCTGGGCTCCGCTGTAGTCTTCATTTTACATCCTCATGTCATTCCTGAACAGTTATTCCTCTATGTCTTATAACAAATGGCAGAAAACCCTGATCGACTTGAGAATTTACTCAAAAATCAACCTAATATTGTGGTGTTGACCATTGTTTTGAGCTTCGATTTATCTAACCTGATCTACAACATATCTAACACCCATTTGTTATTATTCCAGAAATGGGGTGTTATTTTCTGGGAATATGTATTCATCTCTGTTTTATCTGTGAATGCTACTCACTCAACTGGCTATGGATTCTTCCCACAAGGGATGCCAAACTTAGAAAAACAAAGACCAAGCAAACAGAACTGGGCACTAAGTTAAATTTGAAGTTCCGAAAAACAATCAATAATAATTTAATCTACATATGTCTCATATATTGTGAGAGACATATCTACCTTTTAAAAATTTATTCATAATTTATCAGAATTTCAAATTTATCTTATATTGTATCTGAAAATCCTATCCCACATGAGTTGTGTTCCACCAATCCTACAATGAGGAGACAAATACTATAATCCTTTTGGCAGGAAGAGCAACTTCCCTTAGGAGTACCAAACTGAAAATAGATTTTCCCAATAGGATGAATCATGAGGCATGGTACTTCCCATATAACACCATTAAATGTGATATTGGCTGCAGTAGCTCATTGGTAAAACCTTTAACTTTTTCATGAGACTCTTTCCTGTGTGGGTTTCATGATATGGCAGTTATGCAGAGAGTGAACCAAAGTCTAAACCAAAGACCTCCA
The DNA here is from genome assembly GCA_004023965.1 of Spilogale gracilis. NCBI lineage: Eukaryota > Metazoa > Chordata > Mammalia > Carnivora > Mephitidae > Spilogale > Spilogale gracilis. The sequence goes on along the minus strand of PITA01004937.1, from coordinate 67,666 downwards.
GCTCCACTAGTGGCTCCTGGAAGACTTCTTAGAGTAAGTCCTGCTGAAATATTGATCTCCATGTGCTTCCATTTCCCCAGTTATCACCACTCATGCTGTTGCTATGACTTACTTTCAACTCTCTACGCAAGGCTGAGGTTCTCAACATTGAGTATTGGAATCACCAGGAGAAATATCTCAACTCCCAATATTCAGGTTCAATCTCAAAAAAATTAGGTCAGAAGCTCTGGGAGTGAGTCTAAGGGATTTTTAAGCTCCCTGGGTCACTGCAGTATGCAACCAAGGTTGAGAAATAATACCAACCCAACATGCTGCATTCCACACATTTACAACAAAGGAGGGCTAGCTCTTGCTCCAACTGTTCTCTCCCCAGTAAGCAATTCACAGTGATTTCTTAAACCCTTGCTTTCTTTTGTTCCCCGTCTGCTTCTTTTATAATTTTGCTTTCTTCTGATTCAAGACTTTATCCTTTATTTTTAAATTTGGTGTTTGAATGTGATCTCCCCAGGTTGACTCCCAATATCTCTTAAGGGCTTGGCTCAAGTTCACCTCTATGGCTTTCCCTCTCCAAATACCTTGCTGTTCTCTGCTAGCCCACCCATCAAGACATCACTGCTAGGCCTGCTGGTAGTTAGGATCATGCCACAGGGTAGCCAACCTACCAAGGCCCTCACACAGAGGAATTTTGGCAGTTCCATTCTACAGGTTGCTAATATCCATCCTGTGATGGCTTCCTGAGCACTTATAAATATTCTTTCTAACTAATCATAGGGAAGATTTAAGCCCTTCACTTACTTCTAAGGACGCCAGATAATAGAATTCCTTGTTCATTACAAATTGAGTCACAAATTATGTAATGGAAGAGTAGAACACTGGAAAATAAAGAACCAAATATCATATGGTAATCACTCAGATTTTCTAAGCTATTTGTAGCTGTCACATGTGAATGGCTGGGAAAAGCTACATTTCTTTAATAAATAAAGCAATACCTATGCAGAATTGGAGAGAAAAATATTTCAACCACCCTCCCCCTAATTCTCTCTGTCTCGGTAAATGAAGGGTATTTTTTTTTTTTTAATTAGCACTTGTTATTTAGGCTTTCAATTTAACAGAGAAACTTACATAAATAAAACAAACTTGCAAACAGAAAGTATTAGAAAATTTAGCTAATTAAACAGAATAAATGGGCAAGTAGGACTATTTCTACCACAGAAATGTTGAAAGGGGTAAGTTATTGCTTTATACAACTTTCAGGTGGATGACAAAAAGAAAAAAAAAAAAGAAGGGGGGAGAACAAAAGAAACAGTAAAATTTCAGCCAAGTTGTCTTTTAACACTTGATTTGGATAACGCATAAATCATGTCTCTCTTAAATGAATTTTACCATATATGGATTTTTAAATGTAGTGACTAATGCTCACATTTCTGAGAATTATTCTTGGCATTGAATCTATTTAGATACCACTTTTAAGCCAAGAAAAACACTCACCATCATATGCCTTCCTAGATATTGTACACATAAACACGAAAAGGTGTACCACGGGTTTTGATAGAAATGCTATCTTATTTTAAAAACCTAAAAAGTTGCTCTGGAATTACATTAAAATTTATTTATCTATCATTATACATAAAAAGTATTTCTCAAGAAATAATAATCTTTTACTGTTCTAAGTCAATTTTTCTCCAAAGAAACTAACACAAATAAAAAAAAAATTCCACTTCCAGTTACTTTACACATATGTATGAAAAGAAAACAGAATTAATACAAACTAGAAACATGTCCATATCCTGAAATGCCATTAGTCGAAGAATGGAGTGATTTTTGACTATATTTTCCCCTGCATGGCTAAGAAAACGTAATATTGCATGTACATTTAAACAAAACTTTCTCTATGGTGGAACATACACATATATATTCAAAGTTTAATTCAAGGTGTTGACATCATCCTTTACACCACTCGATACAGTCTGGATGCTGGTTTCCGCAGGGATTACGTCAGCAATAACTAGTAAGATAACTTGGCTCAGGGCACTGCCTCTAGTTGAAGTATTTATCCTGAGAATCAAGGCATAAGTGTTTTAAACTGGATTCCACCAGGGACACTCACACTTAAAACAAATGGTCATTTTCCTGTTTTTCTTGGTTTCTCAAAGCAATGTCCTGCTCCAAATAAGGCATAGTTCTGACCTAGGGGAGCAGTTTGCACCCTTTACTGGAGGTCCATTTCTTACTACTTACTGGAATGACAAACCTTCTTGACTGAGGGCCATAGCAAAGACATACATGGAGCAGTGATGAGGAACCGAGTGTGAATCTATCCAAACAGCCAAGTCCAAAAAATCAACTTTGGAAGTAAAGGGATATTGGACTTGTAGGCTTATATCTCTCACCTTTATTCTTCTATCCCACAGGACATGTGGATCTTCAGTATGTTGGTCCCTGTACTGTAGGCTGGAGCACACTTCTGTCATTTTAAAATTTTAGTGCCATCCTGTGTTTGACCCCCTAGGCAATGGGTAAAAAAATTTCATTTTTGAAATTTCAAATATTCATATATATTGTTTCCCTTACCAAAGTGTTTCTTACCAAGAAGCTACCCAATACCTTAATGTATACACTTTTTAAAATCTTAGAAGCATACAAGCTTACAGAATGCAGGTAATGAAATGGTTCCCAAAGATGGGCTCTTTTATAAGAAAAATGAGCATGTACTGGAGCTGTAAAATTATCTATATATTCTGCAATTGTCCACCAAAGAGGGAAAAAATGAACTAATAGACATCCTCAAAAAAATGTGTCTGAACAGGTATTAAATGGTGGTTTACTCAAACCCTAGCCACTGCTTCACCTATAGCAAATGATATAAACCAACTGGCTACAAGGGTCTTCAGACAAACGGTGGAATTGGCACGTGGAGAACTCCAGATTGTCAAGGTGGTGGCAAACTTGTGGAGGGTGGGACCTTGATCCATATTTTGAAACGGACCTTCAGTTTAAAAAGGTTACAACCAATTCCACTTAAAAGAGAAAGTCTGTACATGGATAATTAGAACACACAAAGATTTCAAAAAGTTTTGGAATGGGGAGCGCCTGAGTGGCTCAGTTGTTTGAGTGACTGCCTTCAGCTCAGGTCATGATCCCGGAGTTCCCAGATCAAGTCCCACATCGGGCTCCCTGCTCCACGGGAAGCCTGCTTCTCCCTCTCTCACTCCCCTTGCTTGTGTTCCCTCTCTGGCTGTGTTTCTCTCTGTCAAATATATAAAATCTTAAAAAAAAAAATGTTTTGGAATGGGAAAGAGCAATTTTGCACAATGCCTGTCATCTGAGAGGACTCACACAAGCAGAAAATTCATAGATGACCAAGGAAATAACCACCAGTGTTGACACTGAACCAGTCTCTTCACTGGATCACTGTTCCTCTGGCCAAAAAAGATTTTGCATACTGCCTCTACCATATTGTCCAGTCCAAGTGAATGCGTAAGGTCTCTCTCTTAAAATTCAAAACTTATTTAATTGAGCTAATAGTCACTTAGAAGAAAAGTAATGACAAAAAAGACTAGCATATTTTTCTTGAAGAGAAATAGGTGAAACAAAATGGGGGTGGAGGGGATGTTGACTAGAATGGCAGATCCAAAAGAAACCAGCACAGCAAGAGTCCCCTGAGAAGCCAGGGGATAAGACATGGCAAACAGGGTCCTGAAGACAGACCATGGAAATTGCCAATTTTGTCTAAGGCTGAGGAATATATCCACTTTGCATCTTTCTTGGAAACTTAAAAACATCTCAACACTAAACCAGATGATATCCTCAGGTGAAACTGTTTTTTCTTTGAAAATTGAACTTAGTAAAATACCATTTTGTCTTCTTTAGTTATTTACTATGTGGCTTAAGTCAGATAAATCCCACTTAAATATTTTCCATAAATTTAGAAAAGAATGACATTCATTTTTTAAATTATTTTTCTTCCCAAGTTTTTACTTAAATTCTAGTTAACATACAGTGTAATAATAATTTCAGGTGGACATTTTAGTGATTCATCACATTCATATAACACACAGGGCTCATCACAAGTCCCTTCCTTAATACTCATCACCCATTTAATCCATCCCCCCTCCCGCCTCCCCCCTGTAAAAATCAGTTTATTCCCTATGATTAAAAGTCTGTTTCACCAAAAACCATAAGATACCTAGGAATAAAACTAACCAAAGAGGTAAAATATCTGTGCTCTGAAAACTATAAAACTCTGATGAAAGAAATTGAAGATGCCACAAAAAATAGGAAAACATTCCATGCTCGTGGGTTGGAAGAAAATTTTTTTTAAATGTCACGCTACCCAAAGCAATCTACACATTTAAGGAAATCCCTGTCAGAACACTGTTAGCATTTTTCACAGAACTAGAACAAACAATTCTAAAAATTATATGGATCCACAAAGACCCTGAATGTCCAAAGCAATCTTGAAAAAGGAAAGCAAAGCTGGAGACATCACAGTTCTGGGCTTCAAGTTATATTACAAAATTGTAGTGATCAAGACAGCATGGTACAGGCACAAAAACAGACACATAGGTCAATAGCATACTGGAAACCCAGGAAACCCAGAAAGGAACCCACAACTATATGGGCAATCCTTGACAAAGCAGGAAAGAACATTTAGTGAGAAAAAGACAGTCTAACAAATGGTGTTGGGAAAAACTGGACAGCCACATGCAGAAGAATGAAACAAGAGTACCACTTTCTTATACCATACACAAAAATAAATTCAATATGGATTGAAGACCTAAATGAGACAGGAAACCATTAAAATCCTGGAAGAGAACACAGGCAGTAAGCTCTTTGACACTGACTGTAGCAACATTTTTCTAGATATGTCTCCAGAGATAAGGGAAACAAAAGCAAAAACAGTCAACAAAACTAAAAACTCTGAGTGGGAGAAGATATTTGTAGATGACATATCTGATAAAGGGTGAGTATCCAAAATATCTAAAGAACTTATAAAATTTAACACCCAAGAAAAACAAATGATCCAGGTAAAAAATGGGCAGAAGACATAAATAGACATTTTTCCAAAGACAACCAGATGGAAAATGGACGCATGAAAAGATGCTCAACATCACTCATCATTAAGGAAATACAAATCAGAATTACAATGAGATATCACCTCACACCTGTTAGAATAGCTAAAATTAACACAAGAAACAACAGGTGTTGGTGAGTATGTAGAGAAAGGGAATACTCTTGCACTGTTGGTAGGAATGCAAACTGGTGCAGCCACTCTTGAAAATAGTATGCAGTTTCCTCAAAAAGTTAAAAATAGAACTATGCTACAACCAAGCAATCGTATTACTAGGTATTTGCTCAAATAATACAAAAATACTAATCTGAGGAGATACATGCACCCCAATGTTTATAAAAGTACTATTAACCCTAGCCAAATTATGGAAAGAGCCCAAAAGTCATAGACTGATGAATAAATAAAGAAGATGTGGTATATGTATGCAGTGGAATATTACTCAGCCATCAAAAAGAATGAGTGCTTGTAAAGATGTAGAGGGAGTTAGAGACTATAATCTTAAGTGAAATAAGTCAGTTGGGGAAAGAGAAATGCCACATGATACCACTAATACGTGGAATTTAAGAGATATTCCTTTTTAGTACAAAAAAGTTAAGAGTTTAGTAGAGAGGAGCTGGGGATGACACCCAAAAGGTGGTAAGAGGTGTCCCAGGAAACACCCAAATCTATTTCTATGGGTTCATTCTTCATTTGAATTTGTCACATTGTGATTTGGTCTGCTACCACCAGATACCTCATTCTTATTATAAAATGTCTCTGACCCTCACAGTGTTCATCTAAAATTGAACCCCCCAAAATTAACAGTAAATAAAATAATGCTGAGAAATCCCTTTGGACTGCAAATAAACTGACATTTTCAAAACTATCTTTAATAAATAGCAAGAGCATAGAAAAAAGAAAAGAAAGTTGTAAACGCTTCCTGAGTACCAGCTCTGAATCATCACAATAGCCACCCTTCATTTCCAAAGGGATGATACAACTTCCCTAGACAACCTCTAGAAGCTTTTGAGTCTTGCACTGCCTGCCTTTTCCACTAGACAAGAGCTCTCTTTTCTCCTTCCTCAAACCACCTACTAGCCTCAAGCAGTCTCCAAATGCATTATATTGGCGTTTAAGACAGGAGCATGATCATGTGATTAATATTAACGGCCATGCCAGTGCCCTGTGCGCCTCTGGAATCAACCTGAAAGCATTTTCTAAAAGCCATATTTAAGGAAGCCAAACATCTGGTATCCAACCAGGGTGTTGTACTCCTTGGAATCCCTTCATATGAAAACGTGCATCTCCACATTGCCCATGCTTTGCTACTGAGGAGATCATTTGGCCCAAGCATTTTGACATCTTCTGTTTTTCTGCTGTAGAATGGGCAATTAGCACAAACTGACTGGATCCATGAAGATAATTTAAATCAGTAAAAGTAAACAGGTTGGGTATGTTTGGGTTTTGTATTTAAATGAGAATTAAGTCCTTTACTGATTTATAATAATACTAGATTTATAATACTAATAATTGCTCAATGATAACTTTTTGTTCAAAAGAGGGTGGGGCGTGTACTTAGATGCTCTCATAGCACCTGTAACATCTTACACCGATGCCACTGACTTAACAATAGAAAAAAAGAATGTATTTTCATCTACAGCAGAGGCAATTTACTTTGGAGAATACTTTACAGAAATATATTTTTAAGAAGGCTAAAAATAGCTAAAAACAGATTTACAGTCCTTAGCAAAGGGAACCCCTGTTGGCAAATGATGTCACATCTCAACACACAAAAGTATATATAGTCAGGTAATCATATGCCATCACGTTTCCTGTTTCATTCACGAGCATTACAGTGAGGATGTGGGAACACTGCATTTCCTTTCATTATTTGCTTTATGTTCTGTGAACTTCCCCTCTTATTGTAGTGTTTGCAGGGGAAACAATAGTGTCATGAAAGCATAGCATATTCTTCCCTTTTCTCTTGTTCATAAGCTTTATACAAAACAATCCCTTTTCAGATTACATTTCAAGAGTTGGTCTTCATCCAAAGGCGAATTATCCTGGAGAAGTTGAAGAAAATATAACCAGATGTATTGGAGTTACCTGATTTTTAAAACACACCTCATTGATTTAAAAACAATCTAAAGCTACAATACTCTGGGACATTGATAACCTAGAAACAAGTACATGTATTTTCATCAAATTGTGAGAATTTTAATTTAAATAGTGTCAAGATGAGAAAAGTGTGTCCAAACGTTGTGATTTTTAAACTGTAAGTAGAACAAAATGAGTCATATTGTTCCCTATATGGCACTCTGCTCTTTCAGATTCCATGGAAGGAAATTAAAGAGTAAAGTTAATGTTAAGAAGATATAATAGAATTTTCCTTAATAAACAGCAAATATGTTAATGTTTATCATATATATTAACAGTTTTTATGAATCATTGGCTAATTAAAGGAATACATTTTTCTGTATTGAATTTTGAAAAGCAAAAATTGAAACTTTCTCCCCATAAACTCTGTTTTTCTTCATTTTCCTCTTTGATATAAAGAAAAAGCTGCTTAAAAGGAAATGTGAGTGGAAAATGCATATTCTGAGTCCCTATTTTAGGAACTCAGTTCCTAAATAGTTCCTTTAAAAAAAAAAAAAAGATTTTATTTATTTGACAGAGAGAAACACAGCCAGAGAGGGAACATAAGCAGGGGGAATGAGAGAGGGAGAAGCAGGCTTCCCGCCGAGCAGGGAGCCTGATATGGGACTCGATCCTACATCTCCGGGATCATGACCTGAGCTGAAGGCAGTTGTTTAACCAACTGAGCCACCCAGCCACCCCAATAGTTCCTATTTTAACACAAGGTATATCTGAGATGATTTGGTTCATTAAGAGATAGTGGATAACCTATTCTTAAAGTAAATATATTCTAACCTTTATAAATGAAGCTGATTATTTGGAAAAATTGTTAATTTTATATTTCTCTTCTTATTACAGTGTTTTCAGGAAAATACAATGGTATCATTAAAGCACATTATACTACATTCTGCTTTTCTCACTTATTCATAACTTTTCCACAAAAAGATCTCTTTCAGATTAACTTTCGAGGCTTGGTTTCAATCCAAATCTAAATTATTCCAGAGAAGCAACATTATTTCCAAACCCAATTGCTCACTTTAGCAGGTGGATAAGAAAGAAAAAGTTTCAATGACTATATTATATATCCCCCAACTAGCCTCTTGGACTGGATTTAAGCCTTGATGAGTGGAGGACTGAGAGCCAACAACTCTAGGACTATTTTCAGGAGAGAGTGGGGTCTCAGAGACCAAATAATTCTGCTCTAAAAAAATGAAGTATTTAAGAAATTGGTAAGAAAACCCATCACCTCATTTCTATGTAAAACCCAGAACCTGTGAGTGTTAACGGACTCTGACCAGTTAGGATAGGTTACTGCATTATGCTGTGGTAACAACCCCAAACAACCCTCAACCCCAAATAACCCCCAAAGGTTTTTGTTGTTGTTACATATTTGTTTTATTGATTGTTGGTCTGTCTTTTCTCTCCTTAGCTCACTACTGTGATTTGCCTGGGACTTTTGCTTCCCTTATCTTCTCATTAGGACCAAGGTTGGAGTGGCTTCTATTGACCCTATTGCCTCTCTTAAGAAGGAAGAGAAAGTAATTCATGGTAATTAAAGCTTCTGCCAATTAGTACATGCATTCCAAGCAAGTCACTGGGCTGAGCCTTATACCCACAGAGCAAAGAAATGTAACTGTCCCTCTGATGACGTAATAAGTTTTCTTTTCTTTCTTTTTTTTTAAAGCAATGACGGTCTCCTACATGGATATCACTGAAGTGCACAATGATGCGACTCTTCCCAGCAGTTTCAAAGGGACCAGAGTGCCACTCTTAGACTTATAGTCCCTATCTGAAGTTTAGAGACTCCCTAGTCTGGCCTCCTTTTTGATGAGGCAAAGAACTCGGAAGGCCGAGGGAAAATAAACAAATATGAGTATTAGTTTAACAAAAATGTTTTAAAAACTAAGATACTGTTAGCAAGATTGATGAAGAAAAAAAGAGATAAAGCTGAACAAAAACATCAGGAACACAAGGAGGAAAATTATGACAGATTGTACATATATTGCAAGGATAATATGGGAATATTATGCTATTTAATGTAACAATTTAGATGAAAATGACAGATGCTTCAAGAGGCAAAACTGATCACAATTGACAAATGAAGAAAAATAAATAAATAAATAAATGGAAAATATACTATGTTCATGGGTTGAAGGCTCAGTATTAATAAATGTTGACTTTCCCTAAATAGATCCATAGACTCAATGCAATTCCAATCAAAATGCCCACTATTTTTTTTAAGAAAAAAGCAAGTTTATTTTAAAATATGAGGAAAGGCCAGAGATCTGTATCAGCCCAAACAAATCTTGACAAAAAACAAAGTTGGAAGACTCACAAATAAAGTTAATTTTAAGACTTAAACACAAAGTTACAGTAATCAAAAGAATATTTTTGCATGGATAGAGAAATAGATCAATGGAACGGAAGAGACACAGAATAGAATGTATATGAAAATATGTTCAATCGATTTTCGACAAAGGCACCAAGCATATTCAACAGGGAAAAAGTATTTCCCTAGAACAACTGGATAGATGTGTGTTAAGAAATAGATCTCAGCCTCTATCTAACATCAGTGCAAAAAATACCTTGAAATAGGTCACTGAATTAAATGTAGAAACTAAGTGTGTGAAATGTCAAGAAGAAAATAGTAAAATATGTTTATATTTTTTGAGGTAGGCAATATTTTCTTAAACAAGAGACCCAAAACATATTTTATTTTATTTTTTTAATTTTTTAAAATTTATTCGACAGAGAGAAACACAGCCAGAGAGGGAACACAAGCAGTGGGAATGAGAGAGGTTTAGCCTGATGCAGGGCTTGATCCCGGAGTCCCCTGAGCCGAAGGCAGAGGCTTAACCACTGAGCCACCCAAAATGCCCCCCAAAACATATTTTAAAGTGTGCTTATGTTTATGTAATGTTCTTGGTATAAATGTTATGTTTTTAAAGATAACAGAAAATTTTTGATACATTGGACTTCATCGAAGTAAAGGAAACACCTATGTATCAGAAGAAGACTTTCGGAAAATGGGAAAGCAAGCCACAACAAACAGAAAATATCTTTAAGGGACACATATCTGACATGGGATTTGCATCCAAAATACAAAAGGAACTACAAAATTAATAGCAAAAAATCAAGTAACTCACTTAAAAAAATAGGCAAAAGACTTAACAGTTATTCTGAAAAAAGAAGATATATGTTCAAAAAAAAAGCACACGAAGTGCTCAACATCATTAATCATCAGGAAATTGACATTAAATCTACAATGAGATACCATTTCTCACTTAGTAGAAAGGCTAAAATTAAATAGGAAAACACATGAACATATTAAAGTTGTAAGGATATGAAACAAGTGGGACTCTGATATATTTTCATGTGGGAATGAAAAATGATACAATGACTTCAGAAGATGGTTGGTAGTTCCTTATAAAACTAAAGAAACACCTACACTCTGATTCAGTAGTCTTCTTCTTTATATTTATCCCAGAGAAATAAAAATATGTAGATCCAAAAGACACATTCAAGTATATTTATGCCAGATCTATTCATAACAGCAAACACTAAAACTAAAGCCAATCAACAAGAGAATGGATAAGCAGACTGCAGTTTGTAGATACAATGGAAAACTTGTCAATAATAAAAAGTAAAGGAGTAGTGATTTACAAAACAGTATGGATAAATCTCAAGAACATTAGGTGGAATGACAAAAGGCCAGACACATAAAGTTTTGTACATTGTGAGTCTATGCATTTAACAGATATAAATAAGCAAAACTAAAATACAGTAGAAGAAATTAGAATAATGGTTGACTATCAGAGGTGCATTTTTTTCCAGAAGAAAGCACTAGGGAACTCTGAAAGTTGATGATATATCTTGATTAAGAGGGTAGTTGACTCAAGCATGAACATTTATCAAAGTTCGCTAAACTGTATACTTAAGATCTGTACATTTCATCATTTCACTGTGTAAAAATTTATCTCAAATCATATACACATATCTTCTGAAGTGCACATGCAGCATTCTTGAGGACAGACCACATGTTGGGCCACATTAAAAACCTCAAAAAATTTCAAAGCATTGAAATCATACAAAGTACATTCTTTGGCCACAATGGAATGAAATTAGTACTCAGTAATGAAAGAAGATTGGAAAATTCTCAAAATGTAGAAATCAAACTATATACTCCTATAAAACCGGTAGGTCAAAGAAAAAATCACAAGAGCAATTAGAAAATACGTTGAGGTCAATAAAAATGAAGCCATCACAACATTTAGGATACACTCAAAACATAGACAAAACTAAGATCTCAAAGCAAAGACAAACTTGACCCTGAAAAAAGAAGAGTGCAAGAAATCTAAACCAATCGGAAGGGAATCATAAAGACTAGAGCAGAAATCAATGAAATAAAGTATAGAAAACAATAAATAAAATTACAAAACCAAAGTTGTTTCCAAAAAATCAACATATTTGATAAACCTTCAACTAGAATGAGGAAGAGAAAGAGAAAAGACAGAACTCAAAGTACTAAAATCAAATGAAAGAGAACCACAGCCAAGTGGAATTTGTCTCAGGGATACCAAGTGGTTATAACACATGAAAATCAATTAACTTCTGGGGTGCTAGGGCACCTGGTGGCTCAGTCATTGAACATCTGCCTTCGGTTCAGGTCATCATCCCGGAGTCTGGGGTTCAAACCTCGCATTAGGCTCCCTGCTCCGCGGGAGGCCTGTTTCTCCTTCTCTCACTCCCCCTGCTTGTGTTCCCTCTCTAGCTGTGTTTCTCTATGTCAAATAAATAAATAAAATCTTTAAAAAACAAAAAACTCTTCCGGGGTGCCTGGGTGGCTCAGACTATTAAATATCTGCCTTCAGCTCGGGTCATGATTCCCAATGTCCTGGGATCAAGTCCTGTATCAGGTTCCCTGTTCAGTAGGGTGTCTGCTTCTCTCTGGGCACTCTCCCACCCCACAGTCAGTCTGTCTCTCTCTCTCTCTCTCTCTCTCCTCTCTCTCTCTCTGTTTCTCTGTCTCTCTCTCACACACACAAATAAACTCTTTTTAAAAAATCAATTAACTTCATACTCTTTATCCATAGAATAAGGAACAAAAACCACAGGATCATCTCACTGGAGACAGAAAAAGTTCTTGACAAAATCCAATGCCTGTTAATAATAAAAATACACAGCAGTTTTTGAACAGAAGGCAACTTTCTCCATCACCTAAAGAGTATCTATGAACCACTTGCAGCTAAGATCATACTGAGTCATGAAAGAACAGAAGGATGCTTTGCAACTACAGTCAGAAACAAGACAAATGTCTTCCCTTACCACTACTATTCAACATTAGGCTAGAGATTCTAGCCTGGGAAATTAGGCAAGAAAAATCAAACAGACGCACTCAGACAGAAAGGAAGAAGAGAAACCATTTCTATTTACAGATGGTGTGATCTTGATTATAAGAAATCGTCAGGAATTTGTTTTCAAAAAAAAAACAAAAAACAAAAAAGTTAACAAAGGAAGTGCAAAGTTTATATTCTGAAAATTATAAAATATGTTGAAAGAAATTATAGAAGACTTAAATAGAAAAAAATTGTTTATGGATCAGAAGATTTACTATTTTTGAAATGGCAAAACTTCCCAAATTGACCTACTTATTTAACACAATCCTTATCAAAATCCCCTCTCTTTTTTATAGAAATTGACAAACTGATCCTACAATTAATATGAAAATGTAAGAGCCCAGAAGCGTCAAAACAATCTTGAAAAAGAACACAGAGGACTCACAACGTCCCAATTTCAAAACTTATTACAGTTGTAATTAATCAAGACAGTGTGGTGTGGGCATAAGGATAGACACATATATTCCAATGGAATAAAATTCAAAATCCAGAAATAGACCATTGCATTGACTGTCAGTTGATTTTTAACAAGGGTGCCAAGAAAATTCAGTGGGAAAGAATAGTCTTTTCAACAAATAATGCAGGGACAACTGGATAGTTTCATACAAAAGAATGAATTCATACCCCTTTCTCACAGAATACACAAAAGTTAACTCAAAATAGATCATGGATAAGGATGTAAGAACTAAAATCATAAAGCAGAAGAAAACACAGGAGTAAATCCTAGGCAAACCTTAAAATAATACCAACAGCCCAAGTAACAAAAGAAAATGCAAATGAATTAATTTCATCAAAATTAAAGCCTTTTTGGTTCAAGGAACACCATCCCGAAAGTGAAAAGACAACCTATAGAATGAGAGACATTACTGGCAAATTATATATCTGATATATAATTATATTGTTTTTAGGAAATTATATTTTGAGTATATAAGAAATTATATAAATGTAGGAAATTATATTTTGAATATATAACTTTTCACTAGCAACAACAATAACAACAAATAACCCATTTTAGGGGCACCTGGGTGGCTCAGTTGGTTGGGTGACTGCCTAGGCTCCGGTCATGATCCTGGAGACCCGGGACCGAGCCCCACATGGGGCTGCCTGCTCGGCGGGAAGCCTGCTTCTCCCTCTCTCACTCCCCTGCTTGTGTTCCCTCTCTGGCTGTGTTTCTCTCTGTCAAATAAATAAAAATAAAATCTTAAAAAAAAAAAATTAAAAAGTGGGCAACAAATCCTGAATAGGAACTTCTCCAGAAAATATAATACAAATGAATGATAAATGCATGAAAATATGCTCAATATTGGTAATTAGGATAATGCAAATCAAAACCACTCTAAGATGCTACTTCTTAGCCACTACTGTTGGCTTGCAAATGTTCCTTTACAGGAAGGACAAGGAGAGACCAAAAAAAGAATCAGGCCACTGTAGACTGGGAAGTGGCAGGTCTACAGACAAGAGAACTTACAAGGATTGTCTTGAGCAGCTGCAAAATAAGTACATCTCTATACCTGCATGCCAGGATCTTCGAAGTTTATCTAGAGCTTTGATGGGGTTCAGGAACATATTCAGTATAGACACTCTCAGCAACACCTTTCTCTCTCAAAGCTGCATTCTGGAGGGGCGCCTGGGTGCCTCAGTCAGTTAAGCATCTACCTTTGCCTCAGATTACGATCTCAGGCTCTTGGGATTGAGCTGGGCATTGGGCTCCCTGCTCCAGGGAGTCTGCCTCTCCTTCATCCTCTGGCTCTCCCTGCTCATTTTCTCTTTCTCTTAGATAAATAAATAAAATCTTAAAGAGGAAAAAAAAAAAAAAAGCTGCATACTTGAAACAGCTCCCCCTGTGGACAGAAGAGAAATGGAGAAGATTGCTTCTGTGACTAGGAATGAAAATGTTCTAAAAGTGTTAGTGATGGGCGCCTGGGTGGCTCAGTTGGTTAAGCGACTGCCTTCGGCTCAGGTCATGATCCCGGAGACCCGGGATCGAGCCCCGCATCGGGCTCCCTGCTCGGTGGGAAGCCTGCTTCTCCCTCTCTCACGCCCCCTGCTTGTGTTCCCTCTCTAGGTGTGTTTCTCTCTGTCAAATAAATAAAGTATTTAAAAAAATAAAAAAAATAAAAGTGTTCGTGATGATGGTGGCACACTCTTAGTACGTATACCAAAAAAAAAAAAAAGAGATTAATTGTACACGTAAAATGGATGAATCATATGGACTGTGGATTATATCCCAATAAGGGTGTTTCACACACATACACACCCCACACACACACATACACACACAGCAAGAGCAAAATCACTCTTCCAAACTCTGTTAAGGAGAAGTTTCTTAAGTGGGAATAACAATTTTCTCAGACTGGAATCATTCCCAGGAGTGAGTTGCTCCTTGTGTCACCATCGAGCACAGAGAAGTGATGGAGTAACACGCAACCGTGTCTGGTGGCCTGGCGAGCCGTCGCCCTGAGTTATCCAGCTGTACCCTGGCAAGCCCTTCATTGTCCCCGGCCTTCGACGATCTCCCCTGTAATACAGGGGGTCTGCACCTGGAAGCCTCTGAGGTCCTCTAGCTCCAGAATTCTACGTGTTTTCCAGCAAACAACCTGATGCCCGCTATCGTGAACAGAATGCTACCTTCCTATACAGCGTGTCTCCTAGCTCTCCCCATTTAATACTAACCTGTCCGAAGCCTTTTTCCTAAACAGGCTTAGTGTGAGCTTGCTTCTAAATCAGGACAAACAGTGATCTGTTACTGGGATGCCCCGTGTGGTTGTTCGCTACCTGCCAATTTCCTTGGACTGGAAAGTCTGGTTAGAAGGAAAACACCGAGGTGAGAGACAGTCCAGAGGGCTTCATAGGATAACCACAGAGGTGTTAATTTTGGATTTAGCGACGTTTTTGAGAAACCAGTCCCCATGCTCACGATATTTGCTCAGATGTTAGAGCCTCTGAATACCAGTTGGCCAGCAACACGGATATTTATTATTCACACTCTTCTTGACACATAATACATTTCCAAACATAAAATAGCAACTTCCAGCCATGCAGAATAAAGTGGTTTCTATGCATTACTAAGAAATTGAATACTGTGTCGGCAGAGTAGAGAACGGACTTCAGATGGAGGATATGTTAAATTGTGCATAGTCGTCCATAATATTGACTCTTACGCAGGGACGGGGCAAACTGTTTAAAGACTTCTCAGTTTGGCAAAGGTCAGTGCCTCCATAAAGATGTACTTCAAACAGTTTATTACTAATAGTGGAGCCCATTATTATGTAAGTTACCGATGCTTATGGTGGAAAGCCTAGAAACTGAATTCCTGAATTGAGTTTCACGTGAAACCTCAGAAACTTACACCAAAAGTTCTTGCATATTGGTTTAAAGGTTCTTTTATCATGTCTATCCTCTTAACATTTATTTTATTTTCTAATTATTGAAGAACAACAGGAATAGCTTGTATTTTGCTTAAGCATCTCTCTTTGCCCAGGTATGAGTTTCATTTTTGAAACTATTTTGGAACAAACTACATTTGTTTTATCTGCAAAGCACGTACTACATCTGAAGCTCAGTTCCTTCCTCAAATGTCTGATGCTGTGACCTGCAAAGGGAGAGGTCGGGCTGCCATAAACCCTGAGGGGACGAAGTGCTCTGAAGTTCTACAGGAGGTGACAATAAAGAAGTCCTTGGTTGGGAATGAGTCTCCTTAGGGAGCATGAGGCACTTGAAGACATAACTCTGTCAGTTCTTCCTCCCTTGTTCCCCACTCTGAATAATTATACATAAATAAAACCAAGCCATAACATAGACTCATCAAGCGCCCAAGTGAGGGAAATGTTATAAAAAGAAGTCTATCAAGGTAAGAGAAATAAGGATTCAGGCCCCCACTTTTCTTTAGATGATGTTTAGGAGCTGATTATCTATGTTGGAACTGTAGGTTATTTTGTTCTCATTGACACCCAAGGCCCTTTCCAGTAATTCTGGGGCTTCGTTGGGGAGAAGGATGTGTTCAATGTACAGCTCCAATAGTCATTTCAGCCTTTCACGACTGACAGGAGCCTTGCTCAGTAATTTCACTTGTAAAAAAGTACAGAAGTGAAGGACTGTCACTTATTATTCCATGGGTCACATTTCTAGAAATTGCTTGAAAATCTGCCCCAAACTTGTTTTATCATATCATGCTTCCATATATATATATACAATTTTTCATAAAAATTAAACACCTATCAGTATGACTACAGTTCCCTTCTTCATTCATTAGGGACTTTTGACAAACATAACCCTGTGAGTGGAAAAGGACTTAGGCCTGTCTGCTAAAGGCATACACCCCTGCATCACAGAAACTCGCAAATCAGTGAGCAGAGCTCAGCAGTAAAGGAAGAGACACAGCATCTCCACTGTGGGCCAGAAACGTCTTCCCCCTGAAATGCAGAGAGTCTGTTTACACTGGAATTCTGTAATCTGAAAGGAACTTAAGGACATTTGGAAGTGCAGAGTGGACAACATTATTGAGACCACTTCAGAATCTTCACAGTACGGTGTGTATCTTCAGCGTGTTCCACGGTCTTTGTGGAAATGGGATGGTCGCGCACACAACCAGTTAAGATGAGCGGTACAGGCTGTAGGGAGTGGGACAGGCCCCTAACCTGGCATGACTGGCATCCTCACAGAAGGAACCCCAGTTACTGAAGGATGGTGAAGGGAAGACACAAGAAGCACCACCTCTCTGGGGAAGCCACTGACCCCCAGCCACCCCGGGGGCAGCAGCACTCAATGGCTTCCCCTCAGAGCCTTCAGAACCCACCAACCCTGCCCACACCTTCATCTCAGCTCCCTGGCCTCTGAACTGGGACACAATAAAGGTCTGCGGGGTAAGCCACCCCGTCTGCGGACATTAATACAACACCCACTATAAATCTCTCCGCTAAGAATGGAGATTATTGGGAATACACCTGATATTTGACTGCCTCTTGATCTTGGCAGCATTTCAAAATCACTCTCTAAGTCCGTTGAAAATGAACTCTCAAAGGTCACCAATGATAATTAATTTCCAAATATGGGCCCCTTCTTCATCCTACATTCTTTTACAGCACTGCTGACCTTCCCCTGACTCTAGAAACTTCAATAAAGATCCATTCATTTTTTCACTCTGTACTGCTTCTTCTTAATCAGCAAAATGATTTTACACTCATTTTGAAAAGTATCGTTATTTTAATTTTATGAATCTAACATATCCCTGTGATGAAATAACTCCAAATTCTTCATTCTCAAACCTTAGTCTACCATTGGATAGTGTAGGATCTTCGTCTAGTGGCTCCACAGTCATTATCAACCTTGATTAAAGACCTCTCCTGTGCGTCTGCTAAATGTAGCAAACTGTGTATACAGCAGGCTTCGCTGAGCCTTTTTACATTACTTGGCCTCTATGAGTAATTACTCTGTGTGTAATTTTAGGTATCGACTTGATTGTTCAATGGGGTACCCAAATATGTGTCTAGTATTATTCAGGTCTGTCTGTGTGGCTGTTTCTAGATGAGCTTTACATTTGAATCAGTAGACTGGATGAGGCAGCCTGCCTTCCCCAGAGGGAGTGGGCCTCATCCAATCAACTGAAGACTGTAGTGAACAAAAAGCTTCCCCAGCTTAAAGGGAATTTCTTCCCGCCTGATTGCTTTAGGCTAGAACACTAGGGAGGGGGGGTTGTTTTGGTTTGAGTTTCTATTGGTTTTGTGGAGTTTTTTTGTTTTGTTTTGTTTTTCTGCCTTCAGATTTGAGCTGAA
The DNA here is from genome assembly GCA_004023965.1 of Spilogale gracilis. Classification (NCBI taxonomy): domain Eukaryota; kingdom Metazoa; phylum Chordata; class Mammalia; order Carnivora; family Mephitidae; genus Spilogale; species Spilogale gracilis. The sequence goes on along the minus strand of PITA01004937.1, from coordinate 49,313 downwards.
AAGTTGACACTTGGGTAGTAAGCTTGATGACTTTTGCATCAGAACTTACATCATCTGCCTTTTTGGTTCTTGGGGCTTGGGGTTCAGACAGTAACTACATGTTGACTCTCTTGGAGCTCCAGCTTAATACTGTACAACTTGGGAATTGTCAGCCCCAATAATCAATGAATCGATTCATTAGAATAAATATCTCTTCTTTCCCATAGTGTTACGTTATAGATGATAGATGATAGATAGATAGATAGATAGATAGATAGATAGATAGATAGATAGAAAGAAACACACACACACCCTATTGATTATGTTTCTTTGGAGAACTCTTAATACAACCTCATAGCTACACGGGAGATGTACTATTACACTTCCATTTTTCAGATGAAAAAAAAATCACATTGGTCCAGTCACATGTCCAAGGAGGACCATTAGATCAAGGCAGAACCAAGATTCAAATCCAGCTCTTTTTATTTATTTATTTATTTGTTTGTTTGTTTATTTATTTATTTATTTATTTATAAGATTTTATTTATTTATTTGACAGAGAGAAACACAGCTTGACAGGGAACTCAAGCAGGGGGAGTGAGAGAGGGCGAAGCAGGCTTCCTGGTCAATCCCAGGATCCTGGGACCATGACCCAAGCCTGAGCCACCCAGGTGCCCCTCAAATCCAGTTCTAACACTATATCTCAGCTCTTCTTTCCTTTACCTGAACATATCTGAAATCCAACTGCTATTACCCTTAGGGGCATCACGGGTTTTCTGTGTAAGTCAACTCCAATCGTCAGAAAGAACTTTGTCTCTTTATCTAACACGAATGTGTCTTCCAAATCTATTCACGTGTTTGCTTTCATTTATAATCCAGCTGCAACAACTCTAATTGGGTCTCGGAACACATCATGGTTGCAAAAAATCAGGCAAACTGGAATGCTTGCCTTTTTCCATTTCCATCCTTTCACTCTGGTTCATTGGGTTTTTCTAAGAAGTGTACTGATTGCATCATTGTGCAGTTCAAAAGACCTAAGTGCGGTCCCACAGTCTTACTGAGGGCTGTGGTGGGACGAAACCTCTCCTGATTTGCCCCCGCTCTGATGGGTCAGGGCCCATGCTGTACCAACAGTTAAATATTTCCAGTATCACTAGAGTGCCTCAAAATCTTTCCTGGGGAACCTTCTCCATCCCCGCATCTCCACACGTATGCCACCTAAAATCCTTAGGTGGTAATGAGCATCATCTTCTGATGTATTTTCTCTATTGTAATTTACTGATGGATCAATTTCAAGCTGGCTCCGCTGTCACCATCTCTGCTCTGATCTACTTTTCTGACCTTTCTACTCACTGTTTGACAACATAAGCTCTCTCCTCCCATGTCTGTGAGCACACCCTTTGGTTTCCACTCTAGACATTTCTATATGCCAAACACATCACTGGAGGGGCCTCTGACGCTTTACCGAAGTTCAACTCATTCTCAATGTCTGCGTCAAAATCTGCTTCCTTGGTGAATCTCTCTAGACCATCAACACTGAAAGCTATCCCCTCAACTACTTCACTCTAACTGTTCCAGCGCTCACGGGGTGGTCCTCCTGCGCCAAGATGGAATGTAACATGATGCCCTCAAGGTTAAAAGGCAAGGAAAAGCAGCATAGGTAAGAGACCAGGATTTGAGGTTGCTGAGAAAGGCATCTGTATCAGGTTCATTCCGGTGGTCCAGCATTAATTAGTGCTGAGGAAAGAGAGCACACAGAGCCAGCTCCCGGCACTGTGCCCCCCCGCCTGCCCCCAGCCCTGCACTCCAGCCAATGTGATCCACTCCAAGCTGACCGCACCTCCCACAGCCTGCTGCAGTAGAAAAACCCCTCCCTTCTCCCTGTGGGGTCTCAGACCTAGCAAGCTGGGGACATGCCTGGGGGCCACTGATGCAAGAGCTTAAGCAGAACAAAGGAGTACAGAACAGAAAAAGTATTCTCTCCGAAGGCCCTAAGCCCAGCCAGACTGTGAGGGATCTTTATCTCCTGGGGGGAAAAAAAGGGTCTCAGGCCCCTTCTTACCTGGCTAAGTGGAGTCGCCTTCCCCAATCCTGACAGTACTTACTCTCCTTCCAAGTGCGGGCTATCTTGTTTTAGAGTTATTATTCACATACATATGCCTTTTCCCTTCACCTAACTGCCCCCCACCTGAGTAACGTAACATGGTCTAGTTACCTTTAAGTTTCTCAAAGGACTTTGAGCATGGAGAGAGCCAATACATCATTACCCATCAACGCTGAGAATACTAGGCCAAGTTCAGGAAGCTGGTACTGGCCGTAAGCACTTTGTCAGGCCTCAAGCAAGAGGGACACCGAGTGCTGATTTGTGTGTAAAATTCGGTGTAACTTCCCTATCTTCACAACCGTGAGCCCTCCTCTCCCACCCTGTGTGTCTGATGTGGCCTCTTCTGCCAATTCAGAGGTTCCAGAATCCCTCTGCACCTAGGAAAGGACTTTCACTTCCTTTCTCAATTAAAATAAATAAAAGTTGTAAATTTTCTTTTAAGGTGCATAATGGACTTAACCAAAAATCACACAGATCACTTTATTGCGTTAGTTCTTCTTGTTTCTCATGAGAAACAGCTCAGGAAATAGCGTGATCATTTATGACCAGGTGAAAACATTGACTGTCACTTTACACCAGAATGTTTCTGCCAAGTTGAGATTTCGAAGTTAGTGGCAGACTTTAATTAGGACAATTTAGGGTTCACGTGGTTTAAATTCAAGTGAGGGAGAAGAATTTCACCAGCTAAATTATTTTCGCTATTTCAGATAGAAAATATTCCCCCAAAATTATTTTCTAATGCCAACATTTATGTTACTTGCCTTTGTAAGACCTTTAGAGATTGTATTTTTCATGGCCTGGTTTCCTAGTTACAAATCACCACTATCAATGGTTTGAAAGGAGATTAGGGTCTGGAAATTGAGCAGCTTTATGCTAAGGAACCGTTTCCTCTTTGACTCAGCTCTCCAGAGGTTAAGGCGACATTTACCTATTCTGACTCATTTTGACTCATGCCTCTTTGCATTCGGTCTTGCCAATCCCCAAACTATCAAACCTTAGAGGGCCTTGGGCTCCAGTCTATACTTTGTTCCCTTGTCCATTGAAATCACTTCCCCACCCATGTATTGACTTCATGGATTGAAATAATTCGGCTTCATCTTTCAAACCTAGATTTGAGGTTCCAATGATCTGAGATCAGAAGTTACAAGATAATTATACCCAGCACCCTTTTGAAAAGCCCCACTGAGGTAAAAATTGCTGATTATTTCTTCACTGTCTTCATGCAAAAGACCCACTTAGTGGAACATCATGTGACTGAGTACCATTGCTAAAGCTAGCCGCTGACAAAACAAACCACTAAGTTAAGCTTGGATTCGATCAGCATCTTGTTAAATTTCCCTTTATGAGCACATCATCCACATCCAGTAAGTTTACTTGTTAGTGAACAAAAAAAACAATAACAACAACAAACAAACAAACAAAAACCATTATTTCAGGAGTAAGCGTGTTTATTAGTTTGCCAAAGCCTGTATCCAAATTTGTTATTCCAGCAGATGATGAGAAGAGTCTTCATTTGTAAGGAAGAATGACATACTTCAGAGCTCAGCTTCATAAACAAAATATCTAAATATCCTGTTGTCAAATGAATGGAGATTCTCTGGCAAAACCAGACAGAAAGCAGCCTGCAACATCTAATAACAATAGTATATACATATTTACCACATTTGCAAAGTTTGGAGTATTTGAAATTATTTTAAAAATGTGAGGCTTTTAAAGTAGGGTGATCTCTATAGTAATGAAATTGAATCTTTTTTTTTTTTCAAAATAATGGCTACCAAAAAAATAAAAAAAATCAGTTCACATTAAAAAAATGGAAATCTTAGGCACAAGAGGACTGCTTGACAGAAGTCATTGAGAAATAGTTTAAACTATATAAATTATTTCATTAAAAATACCTGCAACAGGAGCTCTATCTCTAGAAGGAGAAAACCTAATGTATAGACTAAATGATTTATAGATTATAATTATCTATTGTTTATAATCTACAGATTAAATAAGGTTTCAGTTTTTAACAGATGCATGCCTAAGAGTTGTAACCAAGTTTGATAAATAGGGTTTTGAGGCTCTATCTTTAAAGAACCATGAGAAAGTCAAGGCTACGTGTCCTCTGCCATGACCCACTGGGCACAGTGTGAAATGCAATGACGGATCTGTAATTAACCTGAAGATTTAAGCAGAGGAACTGGGCAGTCAAGGTAGGTCAAACCCTAGTCATCCTCATTGTCCTCATGCAATTCTAATTGAAAGAGGATTTAAGATGGGCAAAAGGAGATGAAAGACTGACTCTCAAGTTCAGGAGGCTATGGGACAGGTGAGAAAGCACAGGAGCCCGTTGCCTCTGGTGGATGTGCAGGAACACGGTACAAATACACACAGCCTGTGTCCGCCAGCAGCATCTGCCTGCTGGAGGAACAGAGTAAATCTGGGTGTGGAAAGCAAGATGGGTCCGGAAAACCTTGTTCAGACCGGTCTGTTCACTAGCTGCAGGGGAGGCTGCTGATTGTCTTCTAGATGTGCTTGATAACTTATGTAAATAATGCTTTGACACAGAAAGAAAAAAATATTTTACTGCTGATTTATGAGAACTGCCTTCACAAAATTATTAGGCTTTCTTGGTTCTAGGGGCTGATATTCAATCCTCTGACTATATTTATAAAGGAAGGCATTGAGAACAGACCACGGAAGAGGGGGGGACTCAATATGTTCTCAGGGAAGGAGGGAGGTGGTCACTAGCGAAACGTGATGCAGGCTTGCACAAAATCTGTGGACTCACTCGTCGGTGCTCTCATGGTTGATTCATTCAGCAAGTACGTTTGAGGTGCCCTCTATAGTTAGGGGACAGGTGTGAATGAGATACAGTATCTACCTCACACTTGCAGAATACAGACTTGTAGGATCGGAAGGTCCATCCTTGCCCAATTATCCAGCGAAGGCATGAATTCCTTCCATTGGGTCTCTGCCAAAGCTTTATACTACCACTCTAGAGTTAGCACTAACAGCAGAGAGCTCTTCGACAGATACTACTGGTAATCCATATGTCTTCCTTGTCATATGTATGCAAATTTTGTTTGTTTAAATTTAAGGGCACTATCTTATCCCTACCCTTGCAACGTACCTTTCTTTAAAAAAATTGTCCTGTGGTTCTAGCTTGTTAAGAACTTTTTGGAGCCAGAGTATTCATTAGGCCTCCCAAAACTGGGTTCTGTGCATACATGACTAGCAGGCCCATATAACTTTATCTAAGTCTTCATAAAGATGTTGACTAAGGCATTCCCAGTCCTGGAATATGGCTTGTAGGCCGGGCTGACCCTCTGCTCTGAGCATCTGTAGTGGGGTCAGCAGGTTTCAACACCTGCCTCCTAACCCCATGCTACTTTAGAAACTCACCCATTGCCAAACTGTAAAGTAAAGGCCTACCAATTAAATGATAGTAAATTACACAGAAAAAAAGAATGTTTAGTTAGTCTCCAAATAGACCTCAGGTACACGTAGAGATTAATTACATGTTCTGATCCACCAGGAAACCACAGTTCACACCCAGGATTCCAATTCACTCTCACAATATTCTAAGGTGGATAATAAATTATGATTTATGGCCCCCTGAGTTACTGAGCTGATGAACCAAGTTTTTATAACCGTCTTTCCCTGTAAATCTCTTGGTCCCCTCTTAAGGAGGTTTAAGGAAGCGATGTTCTCTCTTTCTTGTCATAATGTCTGTGAGTTCACAGGCACTTTTGCCACCATAGAACAATAAGTTCTTGACGGCTATGATCAGCCACTGCTCTCTTCCTTGTGGCTAATGTGGTTCCTGGGATATACCGACAATACGTGTTTACTGGGTGAAAACTAAATTAATGAATATTTCTTTTCCTTGACGTCCTCATCTGTCCAGTGGGATTCTGTGACTTAATGAATATGTTCTTAGGCTGGTGAGGATGTGTGGGTGCTCATGTGGATCTTGCCTGTCTGGACTTCCTTTGCCTTTTGGCACATCCCATTTTGAGGGTTTTTTATTTACTCTGCCCCTTCTTGCTTTCAGCCTGTCAGCTTGGCCTTTCAAGTGACAAATGGCCTATTGCCTCCAGTCAGAGGCCTCTTTAGACTTTACTGAAGCAATAGATACCCTTGCAAATGTCCTGGAAAACGGAGTTAGCTGGGTGTGGCTCTACCCCTATCCCCCCTGTCTACATACATGATGAAAACATTCAGAGTCAATGACAGGATCTGTAACATGGGACTTCTGGTCAGAGATGATGATCCTTTGTTTCTATTCACTTGTATCTGTCCACCAAAATGTTCATGATCATTTAGCATCCTATTTCATTCGTTTATCATGATATACATAAAAATAATCTTAAAGGGAAAAAAAGATACTTTAAATACAACCCATTCTAGCTTAAAAGGAAAACCCTGCCCTTGGTGTCCATAATTATGCTCCATGTTCAGGGACCGTACTCAAATTATTATGTGATGATATTCAAAAGACACTTAGTTTAATTAAACTTATAATTAAGTGCCTACTGTGTGTAACACATATATTTCCCTATACCTTCTGAACAATAGGAAAAATGAAATATTCAAATGGCATGGCATTTTTCTCTGAAGGGGAAAACCTTATGAGATGAGATCTTTGTGCACTGGCTAGCAGATGCCAGGAATACAACTTATTTTTAGAATAATTTTAGGCTCAGTACAGAAAACAGTTGAGTGCATTTTCATAAAGTCCTCTGGTTTCCATGGCAAATGGGGCCATTATTTCTTCTGAAATGGAAGGCTTTTACTTATACTTTCCAAATGCTTTTCATATTGTGCCAAAAACTCAAGTCAGTCCAGAAACAAGTACACTACTGGCTTATTGTTAAAATCAGTTCTTAAGTAAAAATGTGCAGCAGGTCAAAGTGACTTTCCATTCAGGCCTGTGGAGAACACCGAATAATACACTCCAGTCAAATGGCACGCATTCATCTCAGATGTAGACAGTGGGGCCTATGAAGAGTTTAATGACCCAAAGTACTTCATCATGATGCGATCTAAACACAATAAGTTTTGATATATGCTGTGAAAACTATAATGATTATTTCTGAAGTTACAAGATGTAGGGTCTAAAAAATATCACTGATATGTAAATCTGTTTAATACCTAATATCCATTATGCATATTAAAACACTAACCGCAAAAAATAGATAATTTTGTAAGCTCTGCTTAATTTCATGGTAGGTGATGGTATTTCTTTCTTAGAGGAACACAGAGTTTTTTAATATTGAATATTAAATGGATTTTGGAAATGCAACTAATTAGACCAATAAATATCAACATGATAAAAAATATCAACATGATATTTATATTGTTTACTGGTTCTCTGCTTATAAAAAACTATAGTGGTACTCTGGGAAATCAGTTACCAATTTAAAACCTCTAGACAAAATTGGAGCTGAATTACCTTTTTCGTTCAGCACGGAATGCAGTATACAGTAACAATTTAAATTAATGGAATTAAATCTAAAATAATTTTAAAACTAAATCATATTCTTTCACTTAACATTAATGTTTATTAGCCAGCCTTTAAACATCCTATTTAACTATATTGACTGTAGTGTGTCTTTGTGGGAGATCTATAATTACTAATATATGACTGATGGTTATATATAACAAATATATAACTAACCAAGGATGGCCTATTCACTTATTAAATCCTTCTTCAATATGGAACCTGGACAAACGAGTCGGGTAAAGAAAGGTTAGCAAGCTCCTCTGTCTACTGGCCACTGACCAAGAAAACATAAATTTTCATACATATTGCTAGCATGAGCTCAACTAAGCTTTTAGTCCTTCTTCTACGTGCTAAGCTTGCAAATCACTGTTGCCTCTCCTCTCTGGCTCCCATCTCTATACCAGCATAAGCAGCTCCACTTTTCATTCTCTCAAGATCTCAGATCACATCTGATGATAAACCAACCTTATGCTAGCCTCTGTCATCTTTGTTTTTCTATAAGTTAAATAATTCTGGATAGATTTTAAAACCATGGCCAATTCAATATGGATGTGCTATGACCACTAGTGCTATATATTATGGAATACAAAAATTATAAAGATTCACAGACATACTTTGTCCACTGCAACCTTCAAGATGAGCCAAGTCAGGAACACCTGGGTGGCTCAGTTGGTTAAGCCTCAGGTCATGATCCTGAGGTCCTGGGATCGAGTCCCACATAGGGCTCCTTGCTCAGAGGGAAATCTACTTCTCCCTTGCCATGCTTCTCCCCCTGCTTGTCCACTATTGCACATTCTCTCTCTCTCTCTCTCTCTCTCTCTCTCTCTCTCTCTCTCTCTCTCTCCCCCTCCCTCCCTCTCTGACAAATAAATAAAAATAGAATCTTTAAAAAAGGATGAGCTGGGTCAGTGCTTCGTAACACCAAGGTAGTCCAATGGGAATATGAAAGAGTTCTACATTTGACACAATGAAATGCTTTCACTTTTCTAATGAATGTCCCCTTCTGTGCCATACTTAACATCTTTTTCCCAGAGTAGGTGTCTCTTTTAATGCTCATTAGGCAAAAATGCATACTTTAAGTATTTGAATAGCATCATTAAAGTATTTAGCACTTGGTCCTTTTCTTTTATTGTATGGTCTTCCATTTGATTCACAGCATTTTTCTTCCTCTTCCCCAAATAAGTAACAATAAAATCTATAGGACCTATAGGGTCTGATGGCAGGAACTGGGCCCTCCTCCTTACCTATAACTGTTCTTGTTCTTTCAGCATGATGTGAGAGGGAGGGAAAGAGAAACAGTTCTTCATTTCCTGGACAAAGGTAGGATTCTCTCTGGCTCTACTTCTCTAACATCCATTGCTGCCAAAAAACGTCTGCTTGTCATGCGTCCAGTGCTGACTCTCTCCTCTTGGAGTCTAGATGTGTCTTCAGCAGAAAGTCCTGTGGGGGCCTCATAACACACATTTTTTTTTTTAAATGAAAGCTATCTCTTATTACCACTTTCAGCTCTTCCCTAGTTCCTACCACAGGAGAGTCTACATGAGATATGTTTTTACCTTTTTAAGGTATTTACAATGTGGATCAATCCTGGTTTTCTCCTTCAATGTCCACTGATAATGAAAAATGCATGTCTCTTTGGGGTGTTGACTTCTTCAATGATATGACTCCCTTAGAAAATTCACACTAAGATGTGTATGACTGACGCCTCTTAAGAACTGTTTTTTTCTTTTCTTTCCTTTCCTTTCCTTTTCTTTTCTTTTCTTTTCTTTTCTTTTCTTTTCTTTTCTTTTCTTTTCTTTTCTTTTCTTTTCTTTTCTTTTCTTTTCTTTCTTTTTTTTTAACCTTCACAAGACGATATAGGCCAAAGGAAGACATCTTTCAACATGACACCTCAGGTGGTTAGCTAAAAAAGCTTTATGAGGCAGGGAATAGGCTTGCTGGTATCCATAACACCATTCCCATTCTTGCCTGAAGCTATCTCCATTTATTGGTGTCTCTACAAAACTTCATTAAGACCTTTCCAAAGAGCAAGGCAAAAACAATAGTGTGATCTGACTTATTCCAATTTTCCCCCGGATAAAATGTTAATGGTTTCCTTTCATAAGCTTCTCATTCCTGAGTTAAAACCAAACCAAACCAAACCAAAAATAATTCCAAACAGCCAACCAAGGCAGTGCTTGGTTAAGGATACTGATTGGATGTGTCTCATTAGAGGCACAAAATCACTGGGACAAAAGTCTGGCCGGAGCAAATAGATGGGAAAGGTGAAAATTTAGGAAGTACTTTGACAAGCAAAGATTCACTGCTGGTCTGCATGGAGACAGATTACAATGTGCAGTAGGACAGAGATGGTCCCACTTAACATTGCTGGCCACATTTCTATTTAGAAGGAACTTAGGGAAAAAAAGACACTTGGGTTGGTAAGAGGACAGTGGCAGCTTCAGCGGCTTCCCTCGAAATGCATTACCTTCATAAACTCCATGTTTTTCACAAAATCACATGTGTATTTGGGTAGCTTGCTCAGACCAATGAAAATTCTGAAGGGGCCAAAATTCTGACCAAACATTCCTTATAAACACAACTAAACTAAATTAAACAAATCTGCATGAGCACTAATCAGTCAAGTTATATGTGAGGTGGGGATGACAGAAGGACTGGACCCAGTTCAACAGAAAACCTTGGAGCAGCTGAAATGGGGAAAGGGCATACTGAGCTCTCATACTGCGCATGGTATGCTAGAGAGTGAAGATGATGGGGTAGCCTGGCATTCAAGAGGTTTGTAAATCATGCTGGGAATCTCTTAGAAGGTTAACTAGTAAAGGAAGATGCATGACTGAAGATTGCCTGGAATTTTAATAGTAACAAGGAATAAAATATTGGATCATTTGTTACAACTTCCTTTTAGTTTAATGAAAACCCTCTACAATGTCTGTTTTCCCAATTGGAGAAAGAATACAGATTTTTAAAACTCTGATGGCTTCAATAAATAGAATATATAGATTTAGCAAGATGATAGAAAGCACACACTGTCATTCATCTCAGAGATGAAATATTAGAGTGTATACTACACCTGGAGTTAAGAATTAAATGGTCAAATGGAGATGTTCAGATTTCATCAGTGATAATGTTCCTATTTGGATAAAAGAAAGTCTGTAGCCTGTGTTTGAAAGCCAATGCTTCATGAATCCTTGTTCATATTTATTGCTTGTAGTCCTCATTCACTGCTTGCAGTATGTCTAATTGGACTAGCTTACTAACACTGCCAACTTCTCTGTATTGAGGTGCAGAGGGCCTGGCAGACAACCTGAGATGCGTTCAGCACTTCAGAGAAAATGTATCATTCAATACACACGTCTTTTTTTTAAAGGCTGTATTTATTTATTTGGCAGAGGGAGAGAGCGCAAGCAGGGGGAATAGTAGAGGGAGAGGGAGAAGCACGCTGTGGGACTCCATCCCAGGACCCGGAGATCATGACCTGAGCTAAAGGCAGACACTCAATCATCTGAGCCACCCAGGAGCCCCTTCAATATACACATCAGGTTAAAAGTGACTGACAATTTTCTACTACATGGCCCAAGTACCATCGAGTCCATCAGATTGGGGAAAAAAATAAAAATAAAAGTCGAAAGTATTTATTTAAGGATTCTACTTCATTTGAAGAAAAAGCATTAAAATCAACCAAGCAATTTGCAGTAGTTTCAAGATGCCATTTTATGAGATGACAAAAAATCACTAAGGAACTCAGGCTGTCCTAATCTTATCTCTGCTAGCTAATTTGGTCTCTTAGAGAGTATTACTTCATAATCAAAGAAGGCAATTAATAAATTAATACAGCTGCCATAAGAAAATAGAAGTATGTTCACACTTTGTGTGGTAATAACTCGCCAATAAATGATAACAAGTTAGTATTCGCCTTCAACAGTTTTAAGAACTTTACCTGAAGATCTTTTGGTTTAGGTAGAAATAGAGAAGTCCTAGCCTAGGTTCCTGTCACCCAGTTTTCCTGACAGAAGAAAGGGATTTCCTTCAATGTCTTACCTGGTTTAACAATTGTCCTATGGATATCTGGTTCATTTACAAATTACGTTCCTTGGTTTCCTACATAGAGAAGGTATAATTTAAGCACATATTTTCCTTATGCTCAAGGCTTTGGAAAAGGACACTGCACCTATGACTTTTTCCATGTCCAAAATATAAGGAAATTTTGGCTGTTCTCAAGGGTCCTTTGCATCCATGCACCTCAGTGGGCAGAGCAGACATTCTACTTAGATTATCACATTATAGTTCGCTCTTTCCAAAGGGGGTGGGGGAATGATTCCCAAGTCTTAAAAATAGTGAAGTAACGTTAAACAGGGCATATGTTGATTTTAAGAATAACAATCTTGCAAAAAGCAATTTTCAAATAGGTTCTATGTTCTGTTACAATATATATATTTTTAGCAATTACATTTAAAAGAAATCTATGTGAAAGGGGCATACACACTTTTGTTAAGTGTCTTCCTTATTTATACCACCCTCCTCTTAAAAAACAGTTTAAATAAAAAAATGCATATTTCTGAATTTCCAGGGTGCCTGGGTGGCTCAGTTGGTTAAGCAGCTGACTCTTGCGTTCAGCTCAGATCATGATTTGAGGGTCCTGGGATGGAGCCCTGCATTGGGCTCTGCTTGAGATTCTCTTTCCCTCTCCCTCTGCCCCTTCTGCTTATGCTCTCTTTCTCTCTGTCTCTAAAATAAATAAATAAAAATCTTTTTAAAAATGTGTATTTCCAAAAGAAATAATATAAGATAGCATTTTAAAATTTCTCCTCTGTAACATACTGGCTCTGCCTTCTGCATATTACTTAAACTCTCTATGCTTCAGTTCATTATCAATATAAATAAAGATAATAACATCTATTATACAAGGATTTTGTAAGGTTTAATAAAAAAGATGCTTGAAAAATGCTTAGTGGAGTTCCTGGTGCTTGGTAAATAATGGTTATTATTTCTGTAAAATGAAAATTGGATTTTTGAATGTATATATACAGTTGGCTTTGTTCAAGTTCCTTAAAGAGCTCAAGTGATAAAGTTGTATTTGGAATGCTCTAGAAGAAAGAATAGTTTGAATGTTCACTGAGAGAAACATAAATAAAAAATTAGTACAGAGACTGAACCAAGAAATCTGCAAATAGTAAAAAGTAGTGGTGCTATTCAGTGCTTCAGATAAATGATGTACATAAACGAGGATTGCTACCTATGAGTCTATTATAGTCATTAAGAAAATCAAAGAAATGTTTTTTAGGAAGTATTGGAACAGAACAATAAGGGTGAGGTTCTTACTATTTAGATATGTATATCTATCTATCTATCTATCTATATATATATATATAAATATATACACACACACACACATACACACACAGATAATTTGATGAATCAAATATATATGGTGATAGAAAACACTTGGAGAGAAACTCTACTTAATGTTTATTCAGTGTCATAAATGAAAACAAGCTCACTCTATCACATTATTCCCACCATGAGATTAGTTCCATTTTACGTTGCCAGACACAAGATTTATCACTACTTTTGAAAATCATCAAAGATCTGAAAACTAGATTGTTCAGTATGATTCCAAATAGGACAGACTGTTTTGCAGAAAAAAGTTTTCTACCACGTTTCATTATTTTATTAATACATGATGACTTGTTGAGTATCCCTGGTGGCATTGAATTTCATAGAGGAAAAAAATTCTGCCTGTCTATAATCATTATATATGTACGTTATTTTCTTTTCATTATTTAAAATCTCAGTGTTAATTTTATTAAGAAACTCTGACGCTGTTTTCGCATTTTATAAGCAACCAAACTGGTCGGTAATGATGCCACTGCTTTCTCTCTGTTCGTTTTCCTCTCCTCCTCTCTCCCTTTCTTTTATGTGCGTGCGTACACACACACACAGAGACACACACAGAGACACACACACACAGACACACACACACACACACACACACACACACACACACACACACACACACACACACACACACACACACACACACACACACACACACACACACACACACACACACACACACACACACACACACACACACACACACACACACACACACACACACACACACACACACACACACACACACACACACACACACACAGACACACACTCACAGACACACACACAGACACACACAGACACGTGTTGACGTATAAACACATACACACAGCTGTGTGACCCTCACTGGCCAAAAATATCAAAGGATGTTTTAACCCATTACAAATCCCTTCCTGGGGCTCTTCAGGGTGACTAAAATTAGAGAAATCCAAACTAAATTCAGAGCAGAACTGCACTCAATGACCACAGCTGGTGACTTCGGGGGGAAAACAAATCCTCTGCAGTCTGAATGGAGGCAGTCAGTGGCCCCGCGCGTGGGCTGGGGAGGGTCATCTATATGGGGTCCACTCTGATACTGATATAGGTCCATCCCTTTAAGCATTGCCCTAAGGGCGGCAGAGAATCCTGGTTATTCCTGCTCATCCTTGTCCTTTTTCTGTATCTTCCCTGAGGCACAACGACCATAGACTCCTTCTCTAGGAGTAGTTTCATCATTATCTTAGGGTGTGTGGGGGTTTATGAACAAGTATGGTTTAGCTCACTGGCCTCCTGCGGTACTGATGACCAGTTTACATCCTGTATGAATGAATTCCCTTGGGGGTTGCATGGAATGAATCTGACTCTGAGAGCAGCCAAGTGCTTCTATTATCCAAAATATCTAAGCAGTGGATTATTCTGGAAGGCTTAACTATGGCTGGCACCCATTTGGCAATATTGTTCTAAATCTCAGATTTCTGCAGAACCTTCCAAATAGCAAGTTGAAAAAAAGTGAAACTGTATTTCCAAAAGCCTTCCCAGCTGATAAACTTATTTTTCAAAGTTTTACTGGTATAAACACAGGCCATTCTTAAAAGATAAAGTTCAGGGGCGCCTGGGTGGCTCAGTTGGTTAAGTGACTGCTTTCGGCTCAGGTCATGATCCTGGAGATCTGGGATCGAGTCCCACATTGGGCTCCCTGCTCGGCGGGAGGCCTGCTTCTCCCTCTCTCACTCCCCTGGCTTGTGTTCCCTCTCTGGCTGTGTTTCTCTCTGTCAAATAAATAAAATCTTAAAAAAAGAAAGAGAGAGAGAGAAAGTTCAGTATTGCACATGCTCCAACAAATGTCTGCAGACTAGTGATAATGACTATAACAGGTAGGTTAATTTTTAAATTAGTCAAATAATCAGGTAATAAACAGAGCAGGCTGTCCATGCTTACTGAACTCCCATAGCTGCACTACACTTTCACAACTAACTGGTCATGGTTTATGTGCAAGTTGCCATGGTTCACATGGAAGTCTCGAGATCCTACTGGTCCAGTTGAGGATGACACAATCCTGCTCTGCGGCTGGGGCTGTAGAGAGAAAGGGAAGGACTTATGGCCCAGAGAACGTAAGGAATCAGAAAACCTGAGTTCTAGAATCTATTCTGTCTGAGGTTGGCTGTGTGTAACTTTAAGCCGGTTACGTCTAGGACTTCAGTTCTCCATCTGTCAAGCAGGCATCGTAAATCCTGTTCTACCTGCCTCCCAGCATTTCTTTGAGAATGAAAAGGAGCATTTCATGTGAAGCCACAGTGCAAATTACAAATTGCCATAGAAACACCATTTAGGATCATTCCCTCACGCTTGCAAAGTTAGCACACGCATTAAGTTGGCAGACATTTCATAGTGAGCTTGTCGTGTGCTGGGCTGCATGTGGCCTGTTGGAGGTCCCTCTTTAGACAATTCCGATTTCAGGGCCTCTTTGAGTGACCCCCAGATCTGCTCAGAGGCCATCTGTCAAGGCTGAACAACATGCATTTTAAATAGTCTAAATAGTTTAGTTCTTCAAGTCTGCCACCCAGTAGGAAAACTCCATATACCCACCGCTGGTCATATTGTTTGATAACTTTCTTCCTATAACAGGAACAGGAAAATAAATGGGATGGGTGATCCCCACAAGCAACGAGTGAACAGAATAATGACATTAAACCTAGAGATGAAGGAGTGGGGGGATGGAGATCCTGAGATGCTTGAGGCACTAAATACACGGAAGCCATCAGAGCACTAAGTAGTTAAGACATTCTACCTACGGGTGAAACATGACACACGGAATATACAAGAAACTTATGTATTCAATGCACACGAGCTCTCAGTATTCATGAGGTCTTCACTTAGCCACCCGTTGGTGACAATGCATCCTGTTCTCAGAGTGAGCAACCCCAGAAATTCTAAAAAATCCCATGATTGATGGACAGGCTCTTTGACCATCTACAGCCATTGTCCAGGCTTACTTGTCCCTGTGTCTCTCCAAGAGAACAAGTGTCTGTCTCTGACCTGGGGCACCTTGCTCACGCCTCAGTCCCCCCGTCTGCAGGAAAGACTGAGGAGGTGGAGAGATGAAACACGTGAACATTGCATACGTCATGTTACAGGAAGAACACTCCAGTTAACCTGCCAGCCTACCCATGTCTCCCCCCCTCACATCTAGCTGCATGTTTGAAACGGGTTAATAAATGGTGGTGTCTGAGAATTTAAGTTGATCTATGAGGTTTTATTTTTTTCTGTTTTTTTTTTTTTTTTCTGCTCCGTGACTCCCCTAGGATCAATTTCCTAGGGCTACCAAGGCATGGAGGTCACTTCCCACATGACACCAGACTTTTAGAGCAGCTGCAGTTGGACTCTTCATATTAATCCTAATGATCAGATACCCTTTCACATACCCACTGCCTTGCCACTGCTGTATTATCTGCAGGTCATGTTTCTTAGCTGACAGCTCTTACACCGTACTAGTGCCATTGCTAGTTCTAATGCCCTACGTGATTTGAGCTCTGTTCCAAGCCTTTTATATCTATGATTATATTGATCATTGTGAAAGACCTAGGAAGTTGATAGCATACTTATGCTCCCCATTTTTGAAACGAAGGAGCAGAGATACGGGAAGATTAAGGCTGTTTGCTGTTTGCACAAGTTATTTGCACAAGGGCACGCCGCTGGCAGGTGGGAGAGCTGAGACCCACCCAGAGCAGTCTTGCCCGAGGACACTTGCCTTCATCTTCACATTGAGAGCTGTCTGTAACCAGCATGCATGGCTTTTGGACTTCCCAGGCTTTCAATGCCCCCTGTCGCCTTGAGCTGTCAACAGAGTTAGGGTCTTCACATTCCCCACTGCTCCGCCCAAGCTGGGTGACAGTATAAGAAATGTGGAGGCTGTTTCAAAGGAGGAGACTGCAGAAAGATGAGGACTTGAGGACATCGAGGGCTGGAGCACGGCTTTACATCAAGAATGCCCACACACATCGGTGTGATTTTTGAGCAGTGACAACCCAGAGATGCTGTGCTCCTTTAGTAGACAATCCTTTTCCTCTACAGCCTTCACCACCCAGGGAGATATACACACGTGGTTCAAAGAGAAGGAAGCTGTGCGACCACATGCAAATGACTCGAGAAACTTCAGGAAAAACTGTGGGCCTTTCTGCTCTAATCCAGCTCCATAAGACCCTTCCTGGCACCTGGTACGCATGATGGCATTCAACCCACACCTCAGCCTGTAAGAGGCAATGGCTCTATTTTAAAGATGAGGAAGTGGAGGTCCAGAAACACTCTGTAATTGCCCAGAAGGCAAAGCTAATAAATCGTAAAAGTGGATTATAAACTCAGGTCCCAATGACAGCAGAACACGTGTTCTTTCCATTACATTTCACCACTGGTGAGCTTCCACTGATAAGAAATGCCAAGAGCCACGTTGTCACTCTGCGCTTTCACCCCATTTGCTGAGACACTCCCTCACGATGATTCATTTCTTTTTTTCTTTTTTCTTTTGAGAGAAACAGGCAGAGGGAGAGAGAGAATCTCAAGCAGCCTCTGCAGGGAGCCTGGTGCTGGGCTCCATCTCACAACCCTGAGATCGTGACTTGAGCCGAAATCAAGAGTCCGATGTTCAACTGACTGAGCTCCCCAGACCCCCGGATGATGATTTATTTCTGTGGTAACCCCACTTCTGGAGGGGTGGGTCTGACTGGGCTGAGCGTCCGACTGACCCCCTGGGATATTGGGGGACTCAGAGATGAGCAGAAGGCACAGGAGCCCCGGACAGAGTTAAAACTCGGACATAACTTTTCACAGAGACTGGCTGATTTCTGTAAGTTGTAAAATGTTTCTCTGCCCACCTCCAGCCCCACCCACAGCCCTTGAGTTTGGGGCTGGATCAGCTTATATAGCATAGCAGTCAGCTTTCAAAAATGTCTCCTTGGCCACACGTGGCCCAGATTTTCAGACATTCCGGAAATGTCCCGTTTGATTTGTATATCCCCACACCTAGCAGATCACTCAGGCAGCGCTGACCTGCAGAGCAATTCCCTCCACGTGACATCTACCATCTGTGCTGACCTTGTGGCAAGAGACAAGAAAATTCAGAAGACAGGGGGAGATTTCTTCCTGGCTTACGGAACCATGATCAGTAGGGACAGAGAGCACTGACATGCTCTTAAGAAAGGGGCAAATTATGCCTGTAATTCTAATTTATCAAATTGGTTATCATTCTAATTCTAGTTGTCAGTTAATTGGTCGTAGTTTTTCTGTGGACTGTAAAACAAGAAACCTGTCTAGAAATGTAGTAAATAGTTTATAATACTAAAATCATACAATTCTTATAGATTGTAAACTTCTTTAATAAATCCTTCGATGGAAACTTTCTAATTAAAATCTAGATCAATGGACCCTAAAGTGTAGGAAAGGGACCCCAGGGGACTTTGAAGTTATTGCAAGATTTCTAAGAATCCATATAAATTGAAAAAGAAAATAATAGGCTTTGTGCATGTATGTATTACTACTTTTCAAATGTATGCTTATCAAAATGCAAATTTTCACTGAAGAAAAATGCAAATTCTCATACAATTGATATTGAATTCGTGGCAATTCTTGTTCTTAACCATTTATTTAATTGATCGATTCTGAAAGTATATTTCCTGTGACATGGAAAATTCTAGAACAAAAGGCATCCTTGTATTCTAAGAGCCTGGGAACCATGGATCTAGTGGGATTATCTTTTTTTGGTATCACACCCATTTGAGTCATCGGCAGTGAACCTTTCACCCAAGTTGTCAAAATTTCTTCCGAGGCACAAGTGATCTCCATCTGGCCTGAGTCAGATGATTCAGACTGACTGGGAGTTCTCTGCTTTTTCCTTTTCCTTTAATTTTATCAACACCAATCAGCACTGTAAATGCTTTCTGGTAGGTTCTAATGAAGGTGGGGGGCAAAGGTCATTTCCTCTTTAGAGTCTCCCTGACCCTACATGCAGAGGGGCTGTCTGTCCTTGCCCCAATGCCATGCCTTATAATCCCTCTATTATATCACCGAACACAGCACTTCAAGCACCTGCCCCATAAGTTCCAGTTGCCCCATAACCTCTGCCCGCCTTGGAAAAGGAGGTTCCTGATCCAGAATCCCCTCGTAGAAGAACTATAGTGATTATCACAGATATTTCACCTAGAAACTACTGGGCGAGTTGCAGGGAATAATAATAATCCATTCCCTTCACAGCATGTCCTCATTATCGCCCCATAACATGATTTAGAGAAACATACCAGTGAATTGAAAGGGCAATGACACCAAACACAGAAAACAGAGACCCAGGAGAAGGCCATAGGGTAGAGCTGCTGCCATGTAGAGAAGGAAGGGGATAGATAATTTGAAAAATAATAATAAATAATAAAAATGATGAAGCACATCTGGTGAGAAACCTGGAGGTAGTTGGATGTGAGTAATATTCACTCTTATCAAGTGCCATTTATGACCCTGTCCTGTTGTTCATATTAATGCAAGCACCGACTTATTTCTCTGAAAAACCCCCTGTCATATATGCCATCATTCTCCCCATCTGGAAGAAAAGGAAACTGAAATGCACGGTCATTGGTAACTTGTCCCAATTCCCAATCCCAGTTAGTGCGTAGCAGAGGGGAACTCAGACATAGATGAGCATGGCTTCTGTGATGGGAGGCCATGGATTTCTTTAACCCTCTACACCATCTCCAATTCTGTAGCATATTCTCACAGTCAGTGAAAGACTGATACAGAGAGGAAAAGATGGTTATCTGCAGACACTTGTTCTAAAACATAAGCATAAGTCCACAAACAGTTATATGTGTACCTAATTCTTTTTTTTAAGATTTTATATATTTATTTGACAGAGAGAGAGGTCACAGGTAGGCAGAGAGGCAGGCAGAGAGAGAGGAGGAAGCAGGCTCCTTGTTGAGCAGAGAGCCCGATGCAGGCCTTGCTCCCAGAACCCTGAGATCATGACCTGAGCAGAAGGCAGCTGCTTAACCAACTGAGCCACCCAGGTGCCCCAGTGTGTACCTAATTCTTACAACAATCCTATGGGAAGGTATCATTATTATCTCCTGTTTGGAAATAAGCGAACTGAGACAAGGGAATTTATTAATTGACCCACACTGGAAAGAAGTGGCAGAACCACTTTTGAGCAGAGACGATCTTATCTATCTTCATCACACAACATGATGCCTGACTTAAGATAAGTGTTCACTAAAGCATTCTGTAAATTAATTAGGTAATCAGTTTCAAAGGTAGGCATGCCCTCTGGCTACAGGCAAGACAGTGGGACTGGGAAAGAAGAGAGGCAGAAAGGCAGGATTTCTCCCTTCCTCCTTCTTGCCATCCTTCCCTCTTTTTCTTTCTTGTTCTTTTGAAAAATGTATATTGAACATCTACTGTTCCAAAAACTCCAACAGAAAGTGTAACAAAATGTGGCTCCTTAAGCCCCAGTAAGCTTGTAGTAACATGGGGACAGAAGCCCACGATCAAACAATAAACATACAAAGATACTGTGGAAAATAATGCCACACTAGTGTCCATGGATGGAGACACCTTAAGGATGCTGAATGACCAGTAGAAATTAGAAGGACAAAAAGCAGGAGGGGCGAGGAGACCATGGTGACAACACAGGCCTGGAGGATGCACTCACGAAACACAAGAGATCTTCACATGTTTAGAGAGAAGGGCCAAGATGGTAGAAGGATGCAAAGCTGGGCTGAGGATCCCCATGCACAGAGCTAAGAATTCAGAGCACATCCCACGAAGGAGCAAGAGCCGCTCAGGCTTGTGATCAGGGGAAGGCAACAATGACATGCAACAAATCAGACATGCAATTTAAAAATCTCCCTAGAAGGACTGTGAAGAAGATGGTGGTAGTGGAAAGGAGGGCCAAGAAGGGTAGCCAGACCACATTTCTGATAAAAGCTGGGTGGTCCTGGGCTGAGGGTCACAAAACCACCAGTCATGGGAGGCACCTTCACGACTCAGGCTTTCTCGAAGGCATAGAGAAGAAGGCGGAATTCAAATAAACTTACAATCGAACATAAAGCTTAAATATTCTGACTTTTACTAGAGATCACATCATATTAAGTCTCTGCTTATATCTTATCTCTGTGGAACTTCTTTTTAATGAGGGAGGAATAGGAAGAAAACTCTTAGCAGTCTTAAGAGGGATATGAGGGATATATTGCAGTCATCAATGCAACAAGTAGGAATAAAAAGGAGTGGACGAATCTCAGTGACACGAGACGTCAGGCCCCCAGCACTTGGAGACAGTGGTAAGAAGGAGCTGAGGAATAAAGAGAAAAAGGCCAGCATGGCTGAGGTTCCTGCAAGGGTATACGAGTCTTAGACAAGCAGCGTGTGTGGAAACAGAGAGTGGGAGCCCAGTTGAGGACCTGCTACTCTGGGAGGGCCCACAGGACCATCACGTGGAGAGAGGCGGAGACACAGACCAGAGTCAACCACATGCAGTGGAGGGAGCCTCATCCAGGAACATGTATAAAGTAATGAGAGAAGAAGACCAAAGTGTGGTCTCGGGCAACCTGGCTCTTTAAGGTCTGCACAAGGGAGGCTGAGACAGTGAGCGAGAGGAGGAGGAAGATTTCAGAGCCATGGGAGAAAATCAAGGAGCAGGGCATCACAAAAGGTGAGAAAAAGAGAACAATGCTAAAAAGGGGAAGTCAGCTCTGTGATGTGCCAAGTGTTCGAGAATGGCCTTGTGCTTTGGCCCCTGGAGGGCAGTGATGACCCCACCCAGACAGCACGCTCTAGGGGGCAGCTGCAGAAACGGGCTTCAAGGTGCAGTGAGCACTGCGGAGGGAGCGGGCCCGAACTGTGTGGAGCCTCTGGGAAGGACAGCTGCGTGCGGGTTCTTAGGTGTCACCTACAGTTATATCTAAGACCATGTTAGAGGTAGTCACACAAATTGCATGAAGGCCACATCCTGGTATTGTTTGCCCAACTTACACATACTTCCTTTTTCTTTTAAAGCAGAGGAGGAATCCTTCAAACACTGCCTTTTCTTAGTGCTCCGTGGGCAGTGCCAGTCCAGTCCTGTAACTTGTGTTGGATGTTAGATTAATCTCTCCAGATGTGAATCTTTAAAAGGAGAAACCATAATAACCCATGTCTAGAACAAT
Organism: Spilogale gracilis; assembly: GCA_004023965.1. Taxonomy (NCBI): domain Eukaryota; kingdom Metazoa; phylum Chordata; class Mammalia; order Carnivora; family Mephitidae; genus Spilogale; species Spilogale gracilis. The sequence continues at coordinate 27,190 of PITA01004937.1, read as the reverse complement.
GAAACAGAAGAAAATCGTGTCCCTGAATCTGACATTGCTTAATAATGAACAGGGTTGCGGTCACTTTCCCCAACAGTTTTCCTCTGCTGTCAGTAGACTCAGCCCCATTATAAAGGTGTCAGGAGCATGACTCGCCATGAGCTGTGTCCTCCATTCTCCACACCCCAACAGTACTGAGCCCATCGGTCACTGGCAGTCTTTGGATGGAAGTTCTGTTTATAGCTAGAAGCCCCTGTTTGGTCTTGAAGTTCAGTTGCCCTAAAAACAGCCAGATTCAAGTTCATAAAGCTAAAGAATACCAACCAGGCAATCCAAAGTGATATTTATGCATCCCTGGCAGAAATCCGCTGACACTTTGTAAGTGCTTTTATAGCCGTAATATAATGGTTCTTTTGCAAATAGCAATAACATGGGGAACAACCAAGGTCATGTTATCACTGTCTGCATTTGGACTTGGGGAGAGCTGGCAGCACTCACTACATCTCATGGTAATGGGGACTGCCACTCCCGCTTCCCTGGCATCGTGCCCTGGGAGGAAGAGCTCGTCTCAGTTATTGGTAACATCCTCTTCTGATACTGTTTTTCAGGATTTCAGCATTAGAATTGCTTGAAGTCGATAATTATTTCTCCTAGCTAATAACAGCTCCCTTCTTTTTATCTCTTTCTCATTTAGAGAGAAAACTGCAAAGTGCTACAGTCGAGAGAAATTGTGAGTTCTATGCATCTGTGACTCTTTCATGTTTTCTTAGCAACTCGCTGAAAGCCTTCAGTGTAATCTGGGCTCGTGGCACCATCTACACTTGTAAGGTACAAGTTACAAGTCTGCTTCACCAGGGCCATCCCTCCATCCCCAGACACGCACTCACACCCACGTGCATGCACGCATGCCTGCACCGTCCTCGTGCACCAGCCAGAAAGTACAAATGTTCTGTTTGTACAACCACTAAAGCACGACTCATGAGCCATGACTGGAGATCATCGTTTTGTCTTTCCTCGGCCGCAGAGGTTGTGCGGGTACTTGGGCAATTTGGCTCTGTACTTGGCATCGTCAAATATGCATAATCTCATTTTCTGCGTCTGGAGGTTTTGCTGGGCAGTGACTTTATAGTTAAGAGGATTGATATGACATGTACAGTAGTTGAGTGATGAGGTCTTAGAAGGGGATTTTGTGTGTGTGGCTTGTTTTCCTGTTCTATCACGCACTGCAGCCTTCGGTGATACGTCGTCTAGTAACCCTCACACATCTTTGGGAGTCTTCTGCAGCTTTCCCCATGCTCTTTGAAACCCTCCATTAATCTCCTTAACATAGCCAGCCTTGTTCTTTGCGGATCATTTTTCATCAGGGAAATGGTCTTTATTTCCTATTTTCCACGGTCTTCTTATAGAGCAAACACTCACGTACCTATACTTTTCTTACCCTCTTAATTTAAAAAGGCACTTGGATTTCTTTGCTGGGCACAAGGTCAGATTCTTTAAAAAAACAAAATTTGTCAGGCCCTGTTCTCAAATTCCTCTGTGGAGTGGGGGATAACTCACTTTCTCGTGTTTTGTTTGCCTGGGCTTGTAAAGTGAATTTCATTTTCCAATAAGACATGATTATATTATTTCAGTTTTGAATGGGATATCCTGGGCTGCTACTGTCGTTCTTGTTTGGCCTGGTTTTCTCCCCCCGCATCTTCCTTTTCTCTTTCTATCCCTTAAACACACCGTTTTCTGAACTATTTTTTAATAACTCAGTGCACTGTTTCATCATCAGCATTTAAAGTTACTAGATTAAATGTGTCTAAGACCAATACACCCGCATTTGCGTTAAATCTACATTCACACTCCCAACTTGGCGTGAAACCCTCACATGCCAACACTTTTTGTGGGGATACCAATTACTCATGCATTTCTCAATTCCACTTCACGCTGGTTTCACTCAAAAAACAAAGATTTAACACAAAGGCCCCTGAGGCCTTGAAGATGCCAACTCTCAAATTATGATAATCTTGTCTGCATTATGATCTTGGTTTGCTAGGAAAATCCCTTTTGGGTGATGCTTTTGGCAGAACAATGACACAATAATTTGTAGCCAACAACACCCCAGGTAAGAAGGGAAAATGCCTGTGAAAGCAGTAACAAGATTAAGTAAGAACATGGGAGTTCCTTAAAACCAAATACCTAAATGTCACTCTGTAGTGTCACAGGAAATTCAGGGAGCATAGCCGTGCAGAGCATTTTTATGTCAGAAAGCAGCTTTTAAATGTATACAGCTCGGGGATTAATATGATCCAGAACAAGTTGTGACTCTATCCCTACCGTTTTGTACTGACAGTTCGTTCTCTCAGGTGGACAGAGAGAAGTTCTGGGCTTGAAAAGAGGGCCCACCTGAATCTGAATGCAAATGAATTTATTCATTGTGGGACTTTTGGCCAATTCGAGATGAATTTCTTGTTTATACCATCACTTTGGGTTTTTAATGCTTAGGAAGAATAGGGGGGAGCGCCCTATGTATTTAAATATAATGTTTCCCCCAATCAGAGCGGTGGTTCTCGAACCACAGTGATTCTGCCCCCTCTTCTCAGGGGTCATCTGGCAAATGTCTGCAGATGTCATACATGAGAGGAGGTTCTCCCGGGTACCCGGTGCCTACAGACCAGAGACGCTGCTCCATATTCCACAACGCACAGCACGGCTGCCCACAGAAAGGAGTCGTCCAGGTCACCATGTCAGCAGTGCTAAGGATCACACACTCACGTTTATACAGGCAGAATACACAGTGACGCTACTTGTTAACCTTAGGATAGACAAAGATCAAAGCCTAACTTAGTAATCAAAACCTGCAGATTTAGGTGCTATTTCTATAAAACTCATGAGCACTGTTTTCCATTTCTCTAGCTCCTCAGCTGAAGCTTCCTTCAATTTCAGCGTGAGAAGGAAAATGACGTTTCGGCGATACTGAGATTTGCACGGCACGGTTTCATCAATCAAGCTTCATGCAAAACTAATTTAGGGAATGAGTTGCATTTCCTTACCGTTTTTTAAAATAACTCTTGTGTTCATTCTAATTAAAACTTAGTAATGTAAATAACTGTTTTTTTCCTAAAATATAACATCACATCAATCCTTCATCCTCAGTGCCAAATTACAGAAACAATGAAACTAAGCGCTTACTTTTCTCAAGCTGTAGCGCAGTAATTTTTAGAGACTACAAAAGGAACAGGTATATGTTCCTAATGGGAACTTCGAAAATAAGGCCTGAGGCACTGAAAAGAATGAATTCCAAATCACTCCATTCCCATACTTGAGAGCACTTCCTTATCTCAGTCATCAGTAATGACTATAAATCTTCGCATGGTGATGAAAATGCCTATTCTCTCTTGAGTTGTTAAAATCTCTAAATTGGTTACTAGCTAACTATGGTTTTCATGTCTTTAGCTTTTAAATGGATGAGACAATAGAGGTATTGAAATTCCTAAATTATACTGGATCTGATTTCAGAAAGGATAATATTACATATTAGAAAAGCATACTGTGTCTTATTCAAATCAGTCCTAACCCACACCTTGATACCCTAACTCTCAGAAGGCTTGTGGCTACAGAGGCTTTGTCCTGGCCTAGGTCCTTCCACAGTGGGATGCTGTCGGCCCTGGAAATCCCTGTTGAGGATGGGACCACAGGAATAGTTAGTATGTGTGTGTGTTTACCCCTGGTTTAGTTTGGAACATCACACTTTCCCAAGGCAACGTCTTTAGATTTCTCTGCAGAAGCAAATGTGGAGAAATCTCAAAGATATTCTTTCATACAAATTCCTGTCTAACATACTCATAAATGGACATCTGCTGAATCCGAGGTTCCAAAGAAAGACATGATACAGTGTTCTCTAGACTGAATCCTGAGCCCACTATCATGGGACAATAGAAGCAGGTGTTCTTTATTCTGGATTCTGGAAAGACAACTTCACTTTTGGTGACTGCCATCAAATGATGTTCTTCAATATACAAAGGCAAAAAGGTGCCACTAACCACCTGTTCAGTTCTAATGTGCAGAGATCCCATTACCCTTTTTCCTTCCCCTGCATGTGATACATTCCTTTGCCTCACTCTCTACATCAAATTCCTTGTTCTTAGTCAAAACTGTTTACAAAAAGTCAAAGTTTCCAAAGGGTCCTCCATGAAAATGATTTCAGTGAACATATTAATTGAACATGCTCAATGCTGAACGTCTGAAAATAGCTAGGAAGGAACACAGTGATGGCGGCACCACAGCCTCTCCGGATAACATGCAAGCATCTTAAGAACATGCCTCCTTCAGTTTAGTTTTGAACATCATGCTTTCCAAAGGTAGCTTCTTCAATTTCTCTATGGAGATTGCACATGGAGACATCTTAAAGACAGTCTCTCAACTCCTGTCTAAAATACTGACTCTCAGGGTCACCTGTCTCCATCATGCTGTGGTCTACCTGAGGACACTGACTGGTGGCCATCACACCACACTGCTCACCTTGGGAGATGGACCATTCCCCTCCCCAGCACGTGTGTTGGCTTGGGCTCCCCCACCTTTCGCTGACACTCCAGGCTGGTCAGGTAGCCTTTGTGAGTTTCTCTATCTTGTAGGTTTCCAGTGCTAGGGAGGCTCTTTACAGTTCTGTTTTCTTGGGTCTAGTATTTTGCCCTGCACAAAGGAGACAGTATAGCATCACTGAATGAATAAAAGAATGCCTTCGTGAGGCCTCAACTTCTGAAGGAAGTTACAGAATCGAACAGGGAAAGTTAATTCTGGAGCAGGAAAATGGGAAGGGTAATATTATGGACTTAATTATGTTCCCCCCAAATTTCTACAATGAAGCCCTAATCCAAATTGTGAATGTATTTGGAGATAGTGACTCCAAGGACACAATTAAGGTTTAAATGATGTTTTAAGGATGGAGGCCCAACCCAAATTTGACTGATGGCCTTATTTAAGAAAAAAAAAAAAAAAAGCACCTATACTGAGATACTGGGGATATGTGAGGGCAGAGAAAGGGTTAAGTTATAAACTAATAACTTAGATTATTAGGTTCTCTTTCTTTGATACGTTTATGGCAATTTGACAGCATCTTTCTATAGACCATAGGAGATGCCCCTGAGAGTGCTCATCATACTCTATGCTTCACAACATTATTTATTACTATTATTCACTTTCTGTCTTGCCCACTAGACCATACTTTATGGAATTGGGGACCATATTGGTCAGTGTCCTCATCCCTAAAGTGGGAATTCTACAAACACTTGCCTCATGAGCTTAAATGAAATGATGGAGTATGTAAAGCACTCAGCACCATACCTGGCATTCAGTGAAGACAAGTATTAGGCGCCATTGCAGTCCTGTTCTAATTATCATTCCATTACCTCTCACTATCCTAGCTGTGCCAAGGGTAGCGCCTGAACTAGTATGGTTCCCCTAGTGTTTGTAGGATGAATGAATGCAAATAATTCTACCTTCAATTATGGAAAAGGGATATCAGTTCAGACTAGAACATAGGCTAGGGCATTTGTTGTAGATACTTGTTAGTATCCACTAGCCTGAGTAGTGCATGCACACAGAGGTAAGACTTCTGCAGATTGTTCAGGGGTAGGGAAACTTTCCTAATTCCCTCCCAAATTAAGAAAGGCAAAGCACATAGAGATAATCCTTCCAGCAACTTTGTAAGTTAGTTACTTCTGGTTTCCTGGGGGGTTTCTACAGTAGTATCCTGTGCTCTGTTTTGCTTCTTACTCCATTAAACCAAAGACTAGGTACGTGACAAACATTATGAGCAACTGGAATGTCTGTCTTCTTATGTTTATTTCAGTATGTCTCAGGAGTTTTATTGATCTGAATTCAACAGATTTGTGTTGATATATTACAGCTTTACTCTTGAACTTTTAACAAAGTGATCTTTGGCATAGTATGTGACAAAATATACAACATTAACTTAAAAATAAGTCAGTAAATTACTCAATATTATAGCATGTATTTAAGTGCTGTTTAATAATATTCATAATATTTACAGACAAATTTCATCTTCTTTTACCTAACAATGGCATATGTTTCCATTTGCTGTAAAATAATTAAATAAAAATAATGCATTTTCAACAAATACAAAATTGTATATTGTATCATTTTTGGTTGGATATTGAATGTGTGCACATGCATGTATTTTAAATAATAGACTGAAATTTAACTATAATTATAACATCAAATATGTTTTCATAAACTGATGCTTGTAATCCTTTTTCTGAAAAAAAAAGGAGTATATTTTTATAGTTTTTGTGTGTTGTTTCTAAATTAGGGAATGGGAGTCTTCATGCTGCTCTTTGTAAGCTCCTTTCTAAAAATAATACATTGAGGACATGGAAAGTCTTTATTCTCAACAAATGAAAAGACAATTTGGATATAATCATTACTACATTTTCCCTTTTCAACATTTGTTTTTGAAGAGCTGGAACCATCCTGAGAAGCCACATAAGAATTTGGATTAGATGAATGCTAATTATTGACCTGCTCATCAATGTATCTTGAGGCAAATTTGCAGAATTAGTATCCTTTTGTACACTTCAATACTTATTGTATTTGACCGTCAATGTTTTAAAACAATAACACAGGCAGAATGACTATTATCATCTAGTACATATTAGCAGCGTTCAGCTGTGAGCTTGATTCACTATGATATTCATCTGGTCACCACCACATAGTACCCAGCAAAAGAGGTTCTCAAATAACCCACTTTAGAAAAAATAAAACTCCAAATCATTATTCACTTCTTTACAAAGCAGGTATCGAGACTGATAATATTACTATCTCTGATGAGGAGGAGGACCTCGAAGTTGGTGACTCACCAGTGGGGAAGAACTAGATATTCTTCCTCCCTCTTTGAATGGGTGCTCTATTTCAAGGGCTCACAGAAGTTGGCCACCATTTAAAGTGAATAGGAGGAAAACAATCAGCAGTGCCGAGTCTCTTTTCAAAAGGAAGAGGAGAGACCTATGTAGCAGAGGATTACAGTGAATAGATACAGTAATGTTGTTATTCTTAGAAGTTTACCTTCTTGTTGGGTCCATTTCTTTTCCTAGGTTCTATAACTTCTTCCTGCACAATATGAAGATGGAATTACTCATGGGATTTGGAAATATTATTGCCATTCTTTGTGTGTATGCTGTGGGGAGGATATATCAGCACCACAATAAGGGCCTACTTGATGTTTAGAGCTACACATTCTTAGACTAGGGTGCTAAGCTGTCCTGTAGAATCCACACGGGGTAGACACCTGAAGTCTGATTCAGCTCCATCTTCCGAGGGAGGGTGTTGCCCTCTGCCTTGAGACCCACATTCTTTAAGATATCCTTGGCCAACTCCTCTGGGTGCCCCACACCTCCAAAATTCTGTTTGCGTAATTTCCCTCTTTTTGTAACCCAGTTCTCTAAGATCGTGCACGGGCTCCTTCCACTGACCTAAACTTCTGACTTTTCCCTTTAACACCATTTCAGTGGTTCTTGACACGCATCTCCCCCTTGCCTAAGTATGGCATGTCAGGTCATACAAATTTCCTTGTCATTAATTCCACCAGATCAAATCTGGGCTTTTGTAGAAGTAGAAACCCACACATACTCCTGAAGCACCATATTTCCAATCCTTATAACTGACTTTAAAGTTCACGTCCTAAAATAGCTTTTGCTTTATGCAATATGTGATGATTCATATGTAGCCATTCATCAAAGTATATTCTTACCAGATTAATCTTCTAGTTAAAATGCTTTTAGTTCTTCATTACTCTGCTCACAACACAAGTCTGTCTGGATTTCAAAGCCCACCATCCACTTAACAAATTCAGTTCAATTCATTCCGCAACAATAAAGTAGAGGTGGAGTCCTAAAAAAATCACAGAAATTTAGCAGAAAGGGACACAGGGGTAGTATAAGTGCATTCATTTATTTAATTATAAATTAAGACCTGAGCATCGGCGTTCCTCATCTAAATTTGACCTGAAAAGGTAATGAAGACTTAGGGGACTCAGAAGCCAACAAACATGCCATATTTATTCCTACTCTTCTGGATTTCTTTTTTTTTTTTAATGTTCAAAAGAAGATTTTGGATTAAAATTCTTTTCTATATGAGGGCACACAGACAACACACACATACCCCTATCTATTCAAATGCCTCATCTCCTGATGAATGAGGTCAGTGTCTGGACCACCTCAATAAAGAGTGGGAAGTTCCTAGACTGGGGGTCAAAGAAGAAATTCTGTTTCTGTTCTCAGTCTTTGCTCAACTGCCTTCTGGTCATGTGAAACTAAGTAAATGACATGATGATTTTTGAACTTCAGCTTCTTCATCTAGTGTCAAAAACCTCATTCTGAGCTCAAGTTGCCCCATCCTATGTAGCAACCATGATCCTCTTCAGTAGTTTAATAAACATTTATAGTTACAGCTCTCTTTTTCCCTCTCCATTATTTACTATCTCAATGCCCTTATTAACAAGAATTTCATAGCTCCTCTTGCTATATCCCTTCAAACCCAAGTCCTCTAGAGACATACTCCACTCAAAAATGGTCAGTGCTACCTCCAAACACTAGACTAAAAGAACAGGAAGGTCCAATCAGTCTGCTGACAACTGCTGTTATGATTGCTTCCACTGGATATTGCTATTAAATTGACAGTACACAGTCCTACAGTCCTCTGTCTTGATTCCAGGTGCCTCTACTAGTCTAGAACTCACCAGAAGCCAGAGAGGAGCTTCAAACTTCAAGTTTGGAGATGACACAAAAAAGCAAGAATTACATGGGATTAAAGACAAAGATTTCCAGACTGTCATGACTATGGAGCTCTGGGTGTCTCAAACTGCATTACAAATCAGGTAGTGTGTTCTGTGGTCATGATAGTAGCCCCGGTGTTTCAGTTAGCCAGGAGGGAACTTTGGTTGAGGGAACTCTAGAGTCTGCTGTGGAGTATTTTTGGAAAGTTGGTGTTTGTTTCATTTGGGACTCCTGTTATTGGAGATACATTGTGAAGACAGATATGCATATAAATGCCTCACTCTTCAGAAGGCTATTCTGAGGGTCAATGATTAACAAGAGTCAAGGAACATTAACCAACACTCCTCAGGGAACTACACTAGCCACCTAAAATACAGATAAGGCATTTTTTACCACCCTCGACAAGCCTTCAATAGAGGAAAGTAAATATGACTTTCAAGTTCATTGTTCTCTTAGTCCACCCTTAACACACCTGGACACTGTTTCCCAAAGCACGACCCAGCAAGAACAACTGGGTCCTCAAATGGCTCCCAGCATCAACATCATGCTCTGCAAAAGCTAGTTCTCACAATCTCAAACTGGATTGTAAATTCCCTGGGGACAGAGGCAATGGCGGTCCATTGTATGACAGTTCTGCAGTATCATAATGGGAAGGACCTATAAAGGGTTCTAAGAACACGTGTCAATTGACTAGTTTATAGACACAGCTAATTGTTGCTACTTTCAAATTACATCTCCTCTGCTAAACTTTCCTGCATACAGGGCATAGTTGTCAGTTGTTAGTGTCTTCAGTATTTACTCCTCCCTATTGATAACTTGAAAGGATGATTTTAAAAAGAAGGAAATAGTATGTATTTCAGTTACATAGATGATTCTTAGATGGCTGCTGAGTACATTTCCCCTACTACGCTATTCACAGTCGCCCACTGCAGCCACACAGGAAGCAGGTCTTTTCACACATTTTGGTGAGCTGGTGGGCATTTCCAATGGCAGGAGCTCTGACTGAAATAACCTCCCAGTGTCAAAATACACACTTCACAGCTCCACAGACCCCTCCCCCAATCACGGACCCAGATCGAAGACCCTGAGCGCCACGTGGCCATGGTTAAGATGGAACCTGCTCCCCATGTGCAGAGCAGAACGCAAATCCAGAGCTCAGGCTGGAGAAACAGGAGTCTTTCAAGCTCCAGCTGCAGTTTTCAGCCTTTGTAATCCTTACTTTGTGTGTCATCCCCACGTCCAACAGTATTTCTTTCCGTGCTGCTGCAATGAGAACATAAGCTTACAGCTCCAACAAAACCATATCAGAAACACATTTCAAGCTTCCCTTACATACAGTAGCTTATGAATGCATTACGTTTCCAGGTAAGAGCTGCATTTTCCACCCACACTTCTAGTTGACTCAGCATGCAAGTGTCCACAGATGCTGCCTCTGCCTTGAAATGGAGGCTCTCACATGCGCCTGAGTCATGTTTGTAGGGAATTACATGAAGGTGAAGCTGTGAGGGTGGGATGTTATCCTGTTTTTCATTTCAATTCAAAAGCCACATTTTCTCTTACTTACCAGGAAGCATAGCTAGTGAGCATGTAGTTCACCCCTGGCAGTGAACCAACTCCAGCAGCCCCAAATCTCATGGGATTCCTGCCGATAACATCAAACAGGACAAGTAGAGCAAAACACTAGGGTGAAATTGAATGTATCTTGAGGAAAATCTGAACCAAGATCAGAGGTTTTACGAAAATTTTAAATAATGTAAACATTGCTGGTTTCAGAGAGTTTAATAAAATGCATTCAAACTATAGATTAAAAAAAAAAAAATTCAAGCGAAGCTGTGCTTAACTCAATTTTGGTCTTCCAAACAGGGAGTTATTGTTTTGTTAGATCAAAGATGGGAAGGCCATAGAAGTGTCTGATAAAGTGAAAACAGGGTTGGTGGGAGACAATAGCACATAGAGAGGAGGTAGACTGAGTCCATGGGAAGGCTCATGGGTGGGGGCGGGGGTGGAGCCAGCAGAGAGGAGTGGGTGGACCAGGCCTGGGAGAACAGCAATGAAGGCGATGTGGGGATTGAAGCTTGCACTCACCAAAGGCCACAGCTGGCAGAGACACCTGCCTCCACTGAGTAGGTCATTCCTGGAACCTATACAACCCACTGCAATGAAACAGCATCAAGGCCCTCCCTTATACCTTCACATCTCAGCCCTGAATGCTTAAAATTCCTCTAACAGAACTTAGCCTGAGATTACCCAGTAGTACTAAGATCCCTCAAGGGTAACGTTGTGTAAAGTTCATATTCAAATAAAATTAAATATATCAGATGAAAGGTTTTTGTGTGCTGTAGAAAGAAACATGGGAACCTGAAAGGAAGCAAAAGATGGGAAGAAAGGGTAAAGGGACCTCCTATGCAGGAAACCAGGATTTATGGGACCAAGCTTATTTTTGGAAATTTACCTGACTTATTCTGCCAAGCAAAATGAGTAAGAGTTTCGATTGATTTTCATGATGAGCCCGACTAGTGAGACCCTAGTATGTGCCAGGTCTCCTGCTAAAGCCCGGACCATACATGGAGAGGCAGGCGGTGCACAATTCCCAATCCAGTGAGAGACACACATCAACAATAACCCCCTAACTGGTCAATGCCTACAGGCCATTGTGCACACACAGGGTATAAACTGCTTCAGGGACCAAAGCTCTGTCTTCATCTTCCCTTTCTTCTCAAACTCTTTTCATCTGGTTCCCACTGCCACAACTTCACAGTCTACCAAAAAGTAATCAAGTCACCAGGTAATACACACGTTGATCAAAAGTAGTCTTCAACACTCATCTTTCTCAAGACCATCCTTCAGGGTCTAGATCAAATACTATTTTCCATGAGGAGCCTTCCTCAGTTTCCCTTTGGAGGCTGAGTGTGGCACCCCTGGACTGAATTGGAGGCTCTTCAGGTACTAGATGTGTTTCCAGGGAAGGATCTCAGCAACTGAGCTGGCACTCAGCCGGGCATGAAAACTACATTAAGGAGAGAAGGAACACCTCAGTTGACAACTCGCTTGGTCTCTATTTATTTCTACTACTTTCTCCTCACATAAATCATAGTGTTGCCCCTCTTTCATTATTTACTTGTTTACTAGGACTATGGATAGGAGGAAATACCCAGGGGCATTTTCCCTTTCTGCACAACACTACCATTGAATATTCAGCAGCAGGGGCAGCCCATTGCCCCTCAGAAATTATGGCCACATTGGACCCTCTATGAAGACATTTGCCCCAAGTTCCTGCCATCACTACCCCTTTTTGCTATCGCTTTTCTTCTACCCCCCCTCTTATCTAGCTTTGAAGAAAGCAGACAGAGTTGGAAATAATGAGCATCTTAGGAAATCATTTTCACAGACACCAGACTACTTAATGATTCCAAATCTCATCATTTCAGCCCACATAGAAACTTTATGAACTAAGGTTTATAGGTCTTACTAGCTCATCAACTTAGGACTAGCAGCATCATTCCCAGACATAATCTGTCCAGTTTTAAACATATGAGTAGGAAGTAATGTGTGGGAATAAAAGAGTTCAGGGCATCTTGAAACTTGTTAATAGGGAAAGAGAAAATTCAAGGCTTCGGCCCCACTTCCACCCAGTTCTGCTTCTCCACATAAAGTCACGCTTCATTTCATGCATTCTTGGGCTGAGCTAAGCACTCTTCAAAGAGTAAGAAGCACCAACTACAGAACAATGTGGAGTAGAAAGGGATGATCCTAGCATATCGTGAATGATTTTTTAGTCCACATACATATGATTCCAAAAGCAATAAATAATGGTCATGATTCTGTGCTCTTCAGGACCAACCAAAATGCCCAGGATATGGAAAATGTTCATGCTCTGGTTTTTGAATGCACCAACACCAATACTGCTAGTGATAGTACTTGGAGCAAGGGGAAAATACTGCTGGATGTTTCCTCACATTACTTTCAGAAAATAATAAAACAATAATAATAAGAAGGTGACAACACTCTGATGAAGAGCAGAGAATATCACTGAGAAATAACTTGAGGAGCAAATGCTAGAATACTGAATGCTAGACACTGAGCCAATTTTCAGCTCAGCTCTTTACAGTCTTTTTAAGTCAATTTCAGTAGCACATCTGGCCTCAGTTTCCTTATCTGTCTTACGGGTATTCCAATTACTAGATTTTTGTGGTCTCTAAATTCCGTTAAGCCCAGGAACAGGTGTTTGTTTGTTTGTTTGTTTAATAACAATTTCCTTCAATGAACTTTTATGGGAAAGCATCATTTTAAAAAGTAAATAAAAGCCAATATTGATCAAATTTCAGAGGAGTACCCCATTTAAAAAAACAGCCTTTTTATACATACCCTAAGAAACTGAGGGGTAAATTGAGAATAAAAATCAAATATCCGATAAAAAATAGAATTATAGACACTGTCTCCAACTCTAAGAGCCAATGCGTTTGGTAATACTTAACCTCCAAATTATGTAGCACTGAACTGAAACAGATCTCAAGTCATGGAGAAGTGGGCATAAGCAGGTGCTCTATATTTCTTTTGAAATTCTGATCTGATCTTTGATTTAAAAAAAAAAAGGAAAAAGAAAGAAAAGATAGAAACTTGGCAAGCCTTAGATCCTAAACAGCCTTACAAAAATCAGCCAGCAATGCAGGTGCCTCAAGGACAAAAGATCACTTCTTTCCTCCAAAGAGAACCCAGTCTGTGACTCTAGTGGGAAAAATTGCTGTTTCACTACATATGGGAATGCTTCTTTATTATTCTTAGAAATTTCCTATATTTTGGGGCTGGAAATAAAGATTACATTTTGCCTTAAAGATGGTGCAGCAATAGCCATGGTGCCCCAAAATAAATCCCTACATTGATTTCTTATCATAAAATTATTGTAAAATCAAATTTTGTATATTGTGAGTTTTATGATGCCTCAATATTTTCCTTGAAATGTATAGAAATTTGCAATTTCAAAAGACACATCAAGAAAAAAATACTTTTGTAGGATTCAGACAGTTGTAATTTTTTATTAAATTTTAAGCCAGACTCAGATGGTTTCAATTTTTTATCCAAGAAAACCAAGATAAATTTAAAAGGTATGTTAAAGCCTTTCTTCTTGGGCATGAAATAAATATTCAGGATCATTGTAATATACTAAGAGTCGGACTTCATTGACCAACAAAGATATATTGGTCTGAATGGCATACCCTTAACATGCCAGATCAGATTATCTCCAATTTCTTGCACTAACGTACTTGAAGAATAAAGAAATTTTTCGTTTTTAAATAGCACATTGTGGCAAATCAGGAATCTTTTCAAAACTGGCTGCTCGATTGCAAATTTGAATAACATGGATGTGAAGCTCAACCATATTGAGTTTTTAAATTCTTCCACTGAACCAAGAATTTATGCCAACAGGATATGATTAACCATTTACTAATTTTATAATCACAAAATGACTCATGTGAGTCTGAGAGTCAGAATTTTGATAAAAGAAAGCACAGTCTAGTGGATAGAAGTAATGACAGGAAATTTACTGAAAAATTAATAAATAACTGGGCATATGCTGTCATAATGCAGAGTCATTATTTATTTGATATCTAACTCAAAAATTTTTTCAGGAGTCTAAGCTTATCATTGGTATTATTTAAACAATCATAAATTAAGTGAAGTCTTCCATGTGACTGATATAAAAACATAAGAATGTAAATTAAAGTTAATAACAGGATCTAGTATTCATGGCTACAATGGATCACAATTAATGCCATGCCACCTTTAAATCAATCATGTCCTTAGAATTGCAAGAAATGTATTGAGAAATAAAGAGCAATATCTCTTAAAATGGTAATAAGGAGAGGAATATAGGTAGACGAAAATAAAAGAAGGAAAGTTGATAGAGGGTCCAGAAAGGAAATTCCTAACCTGACTCTTATTATACTAATTAAATTGTTTATTTCCAAGGACATATTCTTCATCTCTGTATCACCAGCGTGTATCTCAATGCATGACACTGAGAAGGTTTTCAAAAGGCATTTGAATGAATGAGTGTGTGAATGACTGACTCAAATATGACTAATATCACACCCCAAGGTATGAATATGGTAGGCATGCCCATGGGCCACGGTGGGAGAGGGAGAGGAGGGTGAGTATGTAGGGGGAACAAGGGGTCGTAGAACAGCAGAGATGAGGGACAGAATCAAAGAAAACAGCCACATTTTGAGAAGGGAAGGGTGTACAGGAAGTAGTGAAGGGAAAGGACAAAGGTCAGGGAGGAGTATCAAGCATGAGGAGTTAAAAGACAGTGAGAACAAAGGAATGGGAACTCTGAAGCAGTGTCAGGGGAGGACTGGGGACAGATATTATGTTGTCAGAGTTTAAACTGTGAGGATGGAGAGTACTAGAAGCAGTGAGTGGAGAGAAAGACCATGGGGGAGCCCTAGATGGTATGTTAGAAAGAAGTCAAATGCAAGTGGTAATTCTCAGTTACGGAGGTGCAGCGATCCTGTGAGCAGGTGGGCTTTCTGGGCTATATGTCATACCTGTGCCAGCCTGCTTTGTAAATCTGCCTTTTCCTGAAGCACTTTGAATGCATATAACTGTCCCAAATGCCATCACATTATGACCAAGTCCTGGGGTGTTCTCCAGCTGAGGAAAAAGCACTGATGGAGAGATTCATAGAAAAAAGAAGAAATAATCCTTCTTTTAAAACTGGAGTAATAGATGGACAACCCAGGAGAAATGGATAAATTCCTAGAAACATATAACCTACCAAAACTGAAACAAAAAGAAATAGAAAATTTGAATGGACTGACTACCAGCAAAGAAATTAAACCAGTAATTAAAAAAAGAAAGGAAAAAGAAAAAAAGCCTAGGACTAGATGGCTCCACAGGAAAATTCTACCAAATATTTAAAGAAGAGTTAATACCTATTCTTCTCAAAGTCTTCCCAAAAATAGAAGGGAAGGAATGCTTCCAAGACCATTCTAGGAGTTCAGCATTATCCTGATACCAAAATCAAATAAATACACCACTCAAAAAAAGAAAATTATAAGCCAATATCTGTAATGAACATACATGTAAAAATCATCAACAAAATATTAGCAAACCAAATCCAACACTAAATAAATTAAATTTAAATACACTTAAAAAATTACTCACCATGATCAAGTGGGATTTATTCTTGGGTTGCCAGGGTGGTTCAACACTTGAAAATCAATCAGTGTGATGTATCACATCAATAGGAGGAAGGATAAGAACCATATGTTCATTTCAGTAGATGCAGAAAAAAAGCATCTGACAAAGTACAATACTCATTCATGATAAAAATCTTCAACAAAGTAGGTTTAGAGGGAACATAGCTCAACATAATAAAGTCCATACATAAAAAACCCACAGCTGAAATCATCCTCAATGGAAGAAACCTGAGAGCACTTCTTTTAAGGTCAGGAGCAAGACAAGGATGTCCACTTTCATCTACTTTATCCAACATAGTACTAGAAGTCTTAGCCACAGCAATAAGACAACAAAAAGAAATAAAAGACATCCAAATCAGTGAGGAAAAAGTAAAATTTTCATTATTCACTGATGACATACTATATATAAAAAACACAAAAGACTCCACCAAAAAACTTAAAAATAATACATGAATTTAGTAAAGTCACAGGATACAAAATCAATCTACAGAAATTTGTTGCATTTCTCTACAACAATGATGAATCAGCAGAAGCATAAATTAAGACAGAAATCCCATTTACAATTACACCAAAAATAAGATACTTAAGAATAAACCTAATCAAAGATGTGAAAGACCTATACTCTGAAAACTATAAAACACTAATGAAAGAAATCGAAAACGCACAAAGAAATGGAAAGACATTCCATGCTCATGGATTGGAAGAATAAATACTGTTGAAATATTCATACTTCCCAAAGCAATCTAGACATTTGATGTAATCCCTACCAAAATACCACCAGCATTTTCACAGACCTAGAACAAAGAATTCTAAAATTTGTATGGAATCACAAAAGACCTTGAAGAGCCAAAGCAATCTTGAGAAAGAAAAGCAAAGCTGGAGATATCACAATTCCAGACTTCAAGTTATATTACAACGCTATAGTAAATAAACAGTATCATAGTGACATAAAAATAGACACATAGATTGGTAGAACAGAAAATCCAGAAATAAACCAAGTTATATGACCAATCTTCAACAAAGCAAGGAAATAATACCTAATGAGAAAAAGACAATCTCTTCAACAAAATGTGTTGGGAAAACTAGATAGCAACATGCAACATAATGAAATTGGACCACTTGATTATACCATACACAAAAATAAACTAAAAATGGATTAAAGACTGGGGTGCCTGGTGGCTCAGTCGTTAAGCATCTGTCTTCGGCTCGGGTCATGATCCCAGATGAAATCGAGCCCCACATCGGGCTCCCTGCTTGGTTGGAAGCCTGCTTCTCCCTCTCTCACTCCCTCTGCTTGTGTTCCTTCCCTGGCTGTGTTTCTCTTTGTCAAATAAATAAATAAAATATTCTTTTAAAAATGGATTAAAGACCTTAATGTGAGACCCAAAACTACAAAAATCCTAGAAAAGAGCACAGGTAGTAATCTTTCTGATATTGGCTGTAGCAACATTTTTCTAGGTAAGTCCCCTGAGGCAAGAGAAACAAAAGCAAAAATAAAGTATTGGGACTGCATCAAAATGAAATCTCCTAAACAGCAAAGGAAACAACAAAACTGAAATGCAATCTTCTGAATGGGAAATGATATTTGTAAATGATATATCCTATAAAGTGTTAGTCTCTAAAATATATGAAGAACTTCTACAACTCAACAGTCCAAAAACAAAAAATCCAACTTAAAAATAGTCTGAAGACATGAGCAGGCATTTCTCGAAAGAGGACATACAAATGGTTAACAGACACATGGAAAGATGCTCAGCATCACTCATCATCAGGGAAATGCAGACCAAAACTACAATGAGATATCACCTCACACCTGTTAGAATGGTTAAAATCAATAATACAAGAAATGACAGGTGTTGGCGAGGAATGGGAGAAACAGGAACCCTCTTGCACCCTTGGTGGGAATGCAAACAGGGGCAGCCACTGTGCAAACCAGAATGGAGTTTCCTTGAAAAGTTAAAAATAGAGCTACCTTACAATCTGCCAATCACACTACTGGGTATTTACCCCCAAAAATAGAAACACAATAATTCAGAGGGATACATCCATCCCTATGCTTAAAGCAGCATTTTTTACAATAACCAAGATATGGAAGCAGCCCAATCATCCAACAATAGATGAATGGATAAAGAAGATGTGATTCACACACACACACACACACACACACACACACGAATATTATTCGGCCATAAAAAAAGGAATGGAATCTTGCCATTTGCAATGACACGGATGGAGCTAGAGAGTATAATGTTAGGTGAAATAAGTCAGTCACAGAAAGACAAATAGCATATTACTTCACTCATATGTGGAATTTAAGAACCAAAATAAATGAGCAAAGGAGAAAGAGAGAGAGAGAGAGAGAGAGAGAGAGAGAGAGAAACCCAAAAACAGATTCTTAACTGCAGAGAACAAACTGATGGTTACCAAAGGGGGAGGTTAGTGGGAGGATGAGGGAAATAGGTGATGGGGATTAAGTAGTACACTTTTTGTGATGGGCATCAGGTGATTATAATAAAAACTTAAAAATAAAACAACCCACCCACTAGAGTAATCGAAAAGACAATGTAAATACATTTAATAAGCCTTAAAATACAACATTTTAAAAATTGTAAAATGATCTCCATTGTTTTCTTCCATCAGGATAAAGACTCAAAATCGTAAGAATAAAACCAAAAATTACACATAAAAGTAAAATATCCAAATATAAGCCAGGGCCTTTTTCACACAGAGCTGATTTCAAAGAGAGGCCATCAACCAAAATTAATTTTAAAAAACAGAAATCTATTTCTTGTGTTTTTGAAGATCACTGAAAGATCCAATTCTTAGGCTGTTGCAATGCTTCAAAATACTTTTCTCTTGTCTCCAGTTCCTAGACCTCCTCAAGTTGTGCCAGAGGGTTTTCTCACAGACCCCAACCCTCCAACCCATCCTCCACTGGCCCCCCAGAACCTGTCCCCAGAGCCCTCTCCGAGGGTATCCCCTTACTTCTTTCTCTTCTTCACTTTGCTTCAAGAAAGCCCAGGAACACTCTGAAAAGCACAAGCCAAAGTACCTTTTCTTCTACAGCATATGAGAGAGTGAGTAACATCTTACTACTTGTTGGACTCCACTCTAATAATAGCAATGCTTCCATTAGAAAAACAATGCCAAAGGTAAGGAGGATTCTGAACTATCCACAACTACTTTACCTGACTTAAATGGCTCTAAAGGCAATCATCCACTTGTTTCTCCTGTTTGTGCACATTCCTTAGCTACTGTCCATTTAAATAACAACTATACACACACATGCATAAACACACACATATATATTTAAGGAAGGAAGAGGAGAAAATAAACACTGCAAATGGAAAAAGAAAACCAGACTAATGAGAATAAAAAATAATTAGAGCACTCCATTTTCCTGGCTAAGGATACAAGGATATGCATGTGTGTCCACATGTGCAAATGTGTGTGTGTGTGTGTGTGTGTGTGTGTGTGTGTGTGTGTGTGTGTGTTCCAGGAAGTATGTAAGTGAATTTGTGGACTAGTAAGTGAATGTCTGGTCTTTTCACTTGAATTAGGGAAATGTAAACCCTCCTTTATTTCACTGAATTAGCTCTAAATGACCATATGCCCCTTTTCCTTGTAAGTTTGGTCTTAATGAAAAACAGAAATTTCACATGGATAAATCCATTATGTAATTTTAATTAAACTCATTAAAGATATAAAACGAACCAACCAAAAGACATATATTTAGTGACGGCCAAATTAATATTTTAAATTAAATGGAAGAATTTAGCAAATTTCAAACTCTATATAGTGTCTCTTTTATAGGACTAAAACCAATAAAGTCTCTATCTCAAGATAATAGCGAATGATGCGTATTAACAAAAGTGAATCCTTCTTCCTTAAACAGCATCAATTTAAACCTTAGATGAAACCATTTGGATTCACCACAGTAAAATAGATAAAATAGGTTTTGCACAATAAAGTTGAATTTTCCATCATAAAATGGTGGGTTTTTAAGTTATTTACATGAGCTCAAGCTTTCAAGATATTGCTTCCTCGTCTATCTCTGCTCAGATTGAGTGAAATGCTACTCAGATAATAAGATTCAAAATAAAAATAAAGATTAAGAGGATCAACTGGCCTAAAATGGGAATGTATCCTGGGACAATAAAGAAAGCAAAGTTAATCTTTGGGGATCATTTGCTGATCCCTTGGTTTGAGGAAGCTCCCTTCCTCCCTCAACAAAATTCTCCTACCCTAACAGGTGTTATTGTTTTCACTCTACACAAAGCATCTTTACCTGGCACTGAGAAAAGATGGTCTTCTTAATACATCCTGTATTCCAAATCCTTCCCTACATTTTTTGTCCATCCACATTTGCTACTCCCCCAGGCTTTATTTTTGCCCATTCAAAATGTACTTCTGAGAATAACCAGAAGCATGCTACTCCGGATGGTACCGGTCTAGCAGGAAGACATATTCCAGAGTTGTGTAAAGCCTGATGGTTATGTGCTCCATGCAAGATGATGGAAGCAAGTGGGGATGCTGATTTAGCCCATAGCACTGACCATAAATAGCCCTCCCAGCTTTGACAAAGGCTCTCAAAAACCAGGTACTTTGGTGTTTGTCTCAAATGCCATTGGCTTATCAGTTAGAATAGTTTATCAATGACCAGGACACAACTCAGATAACTAACATGGCCAGGGGGTCCTCCACCCCGGAGGAGGAGGTGTCCCAGGCATGGTGCCTCAGGAACACTGCTCTGCCTCCAGCAAGGGTGTCTGCTCACCCACACTCTCATAGCTCATCGTCTCCCATTTTGCTCATAGTAACCTCAGTGAAAGAATCTAATTAGTAGTTTGGGTCGCATAATTCATCCTCAACCTAATAAGAGCAAAATGCAGCCCTGTGAGTGGTCCAGGAGAGCCGGCCTCTTCCTGCAGTCAGTGTCAATTACCAAGAGGAAAGGAAGGGAGACATCTAGTGCAACAGACAGGCAGCCGGGACAGCTAACGCCCTCCACTACCTCCTGCACAGAATAGACCCATTGCTGGTTTGTGCTGAATTTGGGGTTTAATCCTGCCCTTGAGAATGAAAACGAGGAAGGCAAAAGGGAGCAGTTTCCCGTAGTAGGGAGGGAAGGACTGAGGTTCTCAAGGTTTTCAGACCACACCACCTCTGCCTCATTTACTTAAACGGAAAGTCAATCAATGGGAATAGGTGATCTCTGAATTTTGCTTTATGTTCTTTTCCTTGCTGGTCCATTCCCCCTTTTCCCCCTATATTAAAAAGAAAAAGAAAAAAATCGGATGCTTTAACAATCCGGGGATTTCCATCTGCCGCCATGTTTTGGCGGTCTCCGCTATCACCACTTCATCCATAATACTGAGTGACATTCAGCTCACTTTCCTTCTTGGATTTATTTTTTCCCTCCTGTTTTAAAAGAGTAAATAGAAAGAGGTTGGGCCACATGAAGCTGCTTCATGTACACAAAGTCACAGAGAAGAATTTCTCACTGCAATCTAGTCTGCTGTGAACTTAGAGCATTGCATTTCTGAGATGTTCCCAGTTTTCTCTAGCCACGAGAAGGGGCACTGCAGCAACTTCTGGGGCCTAGGGACAGGAGCTCTGCAAGCATCCAGCTCTACCATGTACTAGAGGTTTCTAGGCCATTCAAAATCTCATCACCCTTACGAAAATCGAAAAACAGCCTCTTTTCCCACTGGAGAAGTATAAGGATGAAGCAAGACAAAAATATGCAAAAGCATAATAAATAATGAAGAGGCAGGCAAATGTAAGATATTTCATGATGCATGAAAGTAGGTCAGCGGTAGTCATTCCATAAAGCCAATGTTGGAAGGAGCACCACAGGACCAGTCTTTTCTGTCTCTGGGTAACCTCAAATGGGACCTCCTTCCTGGAACGCACCTGCCCATAAACAGCGATCCAAGACACAGGTGTCTCTGGATGCAGAGACACTTACCACTGTTATCAGGACTGGACATCATTAACTTGTGCCATCATGACCCCACCAGCCCTGCTTACCTCCCCACAGAGGAGGAGCAAGACTGCCCCACTGCCTAGACTCCGCCTGCCCCAGAATCAGCTGGTTAGCAGATGCTGCCTGATGACACTCCTCTGTTATGGAATGCCTCTACCCAGGTTCTGGGTTCCGTTTCCTGTCTCTCTGACTTTTTTTTTTTTTTAAGATTTTATTTATTTATTTGACAGAGAGAGAGAGACAGTGAGAGAGGGAAGGCAATCTGGGGAGTGGGAGAGGGAGTAGCAGGCTTCCCGCTGAGTAGGGAGCCTGACACAGGGCTGGATCCCAGGACCTTGGGATCATGACCTGAGCCGAAGGCAGATGCTTAACGACTGAGGCATCTAGCTGTC
Organism: Spilogale gracilis; assembly: GCA_004023965.1. Lineage (NCBI taxonomy): Eukaryota > Metazoa > Chordata > Mammalia > Carnivora > Mephitidae > Spilogale > Spilogale gracilis. Next base: position 4,854 of record PITA01004937.1, on the reverse strand, counting down.
CCTGGTTTTCAGAAGAAATGGACAAAAAAGTGATCTATACAGGAGGAGGTGAGTGGGAGATAAAAATAATAAAAACCCATTATTGGGGCACCTGGGTGGCTCAGTTGGTTAAGCGACTGCCTTTGGCTCAGGTCATGATCCCGGAGACCTGGGATCGAGTCCCACATCCAGCTCCCTGCTCGGCAGGAAGCCTGCTTCTCCCTCTCTCACTCCCCCTGCTTGTGTTCCCTCTCTGGCTGTGTTTCTCTCTGTCAAATAAATAAAATCTTAAAAAAATTAAAAAAAATAAAAAACCATTATTTAGTGTTTCCTATAGGCAAAGCATGCTACCAAGTGTTTTACCTACTTTCCCCCGTGTTATTCTGCCTGCAACGTTTTTGGATAGATAATACTACACGAGTCAACTAACATGGAGAAAATGTAACCCACCCAAGGTCAGCATGGTGGTGAGTAGCAGGACCAGACTGGCCTGACTATACACAGTGCTCTCACCACACAAATTAAAGCTGAGTTTCTCAAGGTTGGCCTGGAACTGGAGCCTGGGCCTCTCCTGGGACACAGTTAGGAATGTAGACAGTCAGCCCTCCCCAGAGAATTACTAAATCAGAATCTGAATTGTGACATCATTCCAGAGGGATTCGCATGCCAGCCAAGGTTTGAGAAGCCCTATATTAGATTTCGTGATAAGCGGTAAGTAGAAAAAGGAAAGGTGTAAGAAAGAGAAATTCTAGTGAAACTCTTTGAGGACTCTGGGAAATAGAACTGTCGTGATTTGGGAGAGCCAATTGCAGCCGACCACATTCTGTTCCCGCTGTTGGATTGTAACATCAATAACGGCATGGCTCCTTGATGTCCTATCAGAAAGAGGGTACCCACTTCTCGTAGAAGAGTAACACTCTGTGCAGAGAAGGAAACATTATGAAAGGTTTGATTAAAAATACAAGTTTTTAACAGGGAAGTAAATGGACACCCACGGGCCTCGCATTAAAGACTTTCACTCACCCTGTCTTTTTTTAGAACCGTGTTGCTGAGAAGGAATAAAACGCAGGGACCAAGGACTTTTGCAAAAGGCTCTTGTCAATCCATTACTGCCAGGACTGGATTTTTGGACCTGTGTCCTGGTAGACATTCAGACTGCCAACACTGAAACTCTGCATAATACACTGAGCAAAAAAATGCTGTAAAATTAAAAAGGCAATAAATTTAGAATCACTAAAACTTAAAGTGCTGCTTTGTATAGTTCATTCTGTGTTACCCAGAGAAGGGGAGTCTGAAGATCCTCAAGCAGGATGAAAAAAAAAAGAATGCTTTCCCTAGACTGATTCACGAGGGGCAGACGAATGATACCTCTGACAACCCTATGAATGAAAGTTTGAACCCTCTGTGGGGGAGAGGAAAACAAGTTGCCAAATTAGGTAAAATATTTTCACAAACGTAATCTACTCTACAACCAGAGTTTTTTGGGTCCTGGCCAGAAGGAGACAAAGACACATTAACTCTGATTGAAATAGACCTGGATGACTATGGGGTCTCTTGGCCCTAATCTCTCCTAAGCGAGGTGGGCTATGAGGGAGGCACGTGAGGGTGAGGGAGGCAGGATGCGGGCACAGCTGGGGACCAGCTGAAATCAAAGGGTGGCCTGTGACCAGTAGGGGGTTGACAGGGGACCTGGTCAATTTCGAGCAACGCTGTTTGTTTCTGATCTGGAAAAGGGAAGGAAACAGCTGTGCTTTGAGCCTGGGTCCCTGTTTGAGCCTCAGGACTGGCCATAGCTCATTTGTTTCCTAATGAAATCCAGAGTGGACACTTTTATATGGAGTCTCTGTAATCTCCAGTCCAACAAACAAAAGTCCACATGAACATCTGGCCCTACAGAGAAGCCCAATATATCATCTACCAAAATGCAGGGATCCTGTGAAGATTGAGTCAGCCGGCAAGAGGGCCCTTGGCGATCTCTCCAGAGTGAAGGGGCAGCTTGATTTAGAATAGCCCTAACACTCGAAAAGGAGGACTTTCATTCCTCTGGGATGATCCCTAATTTTTTGCGTTAGTCACATGGCCTCTGCTCTTAGACCAATAGTTCTCTAAAGCTTTTAGTTTATGAAATGTATGTTCCATAAATATTCTCCATGAGGTTGTTTGCTTATGGCCCGCAGACTGAGTGGAGCAGCTGGTTGTTTAGCCTGGGAGGAATCTCTGCCCATACTGAGCAGGAATGCCTTCTGGTTTAAGCCTGGAGCTGGTAGGATCTGCAATTTAGGAGCTCAAAGCAACACATATTCGTTATCTCAGATCGGTGGGTCAGTAGTTCAAGTTCTTTGGTTTCTCTACTCCTGGCCTTTCAAGTCCAAAGTCCACGTGTTGACCCGCTGAGCTCCTATCCCAAGCCCCTGGGGAAGAATCTCCTCTTCTCAGTTCAGTCACAGTGTTTACAGAGCCAGATCCTGCCCTGGGGGGACTGAGGTCCCTGCTTCCTTGCTCGTTCTCCACTGGTCCTGATCCTTGTTCCTAGAGACCTTTCCCTGGTCCTTACATTTAGCACCTAATCTCAGAGCCACAAAGGCGTTCAGGATCCTACTCAACTTGGAATCCTTATGACTTCTCCTTCAACTGCATCCTTCTGTTTCCAGCTAGACAGATGCCCCTTCTTTCACCAGCTCACATGATTGAGCCCATCTGAGAAACCCAGGATAGTTTACCTGTTTGAACATCCATAATCTTAAGTACCTCTTAAAGACTTTTTGCCATGTAATGTAACGTATTCACAGTTTCCAGGGATCAGGGCATGGACATTCTGGGGGCGAGCTAGCGGCATTATTCTGCTGACCACCATCTCAGAGTAAGGGCAGGTGAAAAATCGTTACACACAGCTGGTGTACAGCAGGAAGAATCACCTCTGGAGGTGACTTGAAGGGATGATCTTATAGCAAAATTCATTTTTATGGGTCCATTAAATTTTTAGAACTATAAATATTTTAGCTTTAAAGTAGCATAACATAAGGCACCTAGGTAGCTCAATCAGTTAAGTGTCTGACTCTTGATTTTGACTCTGGTCTTGATCTCAGAGTCCTGGTTTTGAGCCCCGTGTCAGGGTCCACGCTGGTCTGCTTAAGATTCCCTCTCCTTCTCCAGCCCACCTCCCTCTCTTTAAAAACAAAAATAGCATAACATCTTGCCTTGCGTTTAATACTATGCATCTGATCCTATGAATCTATGTCAGTGTGAATTCATCTCTTAAATCCGAAGTTATATTTACTAGCTTTTCAGATTAAAAATTTGAAATTAGAAAGGAGAAATAACTGGTCTAAGTTTTCATTGTAAATGCACCTAGAGCTAGCCCCTGAACACAGCCTTCTGAACCTCAATCCACAGTTTACTATATCATATCAACTTGCTCAAAATGTTATCCATAGAAACCATGATGTAGTAAAGGCATAAAGAATGGATGGAAAATACATCCCAATCTAGCTTTCCAGATATTATCAGCATACAAAAATTATAAGTCCCCCTGATATTTGGTAAACATAGAAATGAAATAAAAATGCCTGAAATATTTTTGCAGATTGCAAAATTCAACAATTAAAAGAGGAATTATAGGCATTCTCTAACCATTATCGATTGAAACCATCCAAGTCCATCAGGTAAAAATTTAATGCTAGCTATTAGAATTTTTTTCCTAGTTTTTTTTTTTTTCCTTTTAAATGCTGCTTAACTGACAGAGAAGTGACATGAAATCTAGGTCATAGGTATTTTTCTGTGACTGCTCAGCCTCCAAATGTCAGATTTTGATAAATAGAGAAACCTCTTGTGGCTACTACAGAGACGCCAGGGAAAGAGTAGTTGCTTATTACAATTTGAATTTGTGCAATTGTACAAATGTACCCAAGCACTTGCACACAAAATGAATTCTGAATGAGGTTTCTTATTTTAACATTTTTATAATTAATTAACTTTTATCTGTCTTAATAAGGAAAGGTTGATTTGATGCATATATTTTTAGAAATCCGTAATATATTTTGCTTAAAGTATCTGGTGTGGTCTGATGCAGGATCAGAAATGTATAGTCGACGACGTAATCAGCAGTGTTTAAAATATTTCACAATGTGGGGCACCTGGGTGGCTCAGTCCATTAAGCATCTGCTTTTGGCTCAGGTCATTATCCCAGAGTCCCGGGATCAAGCCCCGCATCAGGCTCCTTGCTCTACGGGAAGCCTGATTCTCCCTCTCTCGCTCCCTCTGCTTGTGTTCCCTCTCTGGCTGTGTCTTTCTCTGTCAAATAAACAAAAAAAATCTTAAAAAAATTTTTTTCACAGTGTGTTGAGAGTCAGAAATCCTACTGGGGGACACACAGAATACAACAATAAGAGAATAGATTTCCAAATCATTTTCAGGGTAAATAAAACCCTCTTTCTGAATATATTAAACTCCTATAACTAAAATCACAAAATGGTAAGAGTGAGAGTGATATAAGCTGCAGTTAACAGACAGTTAAAATTATTTTGCAGTGTAACTGGCAGGGATTTGGAATATGGAGAAAAAAAAAGGAAAGATTTAAAAAAGAAGAGAAATGTAGCTGTCTCAGTCAGCACCAAAGCACAGGGTCAGTGTCCACACTTAGAAAGAGACCAGATGAAAAACAAAATGAAAAATTGTCTCTGACCACAATATTAAGCAAAAATAAATACAGAAGAAAAAGAACTTTCCCTTCAAACAATCCAGACATGACTCAGGTGGAGAATAAATGTTGATTTGAATTCAACTGTGTATTTTTGCACTAAAGGAGGTCGTCTGCATAATCTGGTTTAACTACTTTCTGGGGGAAATTGCAGCCCGTGGAGGTGAAAAACCAGTCTC